>JAQGAF010000590.1:0-46736 GCA_034687865.1 Kryphioiulus occultus | reverse complement strand
AGACAATACTAACCCATTCGGCATGTTTGTGCATTGGAAACGCATTTGGGTCGTCCATAAACGACGTCCGGAAAAAAAAAGGGGGGGGGCTGAAGTTGGGTCGTTTGGAAGGGCGTTTCACTACTACTAACTGTGACATCGATTGTTCTGAAATATGTTCGATGAATCAAAACGATTCCTATATAGATTGTGAATTGACAGAAATATAGAAACATGTAAATGTACATGTACATCGAGATATATGTTTTGTTTCATTCGCTTCTCGATTTCAAATTCAGAATTTTAGAATAAAAAGTATAAATGTCCACCTTATATATAATCAGGCCTTAACAGCTACATGTAACACCTATGCTATATTTACAAAAATGCCTAGCGTTTTAAATTGCACGCGTAATACCCTTGCAAAGAAAAATGCGATAATTAAAAATCGTGGTTACCTATACCAAGTTGGTATATATAATTAATTGTGTGAGCAGGCTGCTTTGACAGTTTCAGCTGTGGATTGTGGGAGCACACAATGGCAACTTTGTTGCTGGGACACGGTAAATATTACCGAGTTTAAATCTAGGTTTTTAGTTGCCGAGTGGGGATACATGCATGTACAACAAACCGTCATCGCGGTTATCGCCATTATGTAGATTTCAGTTCGTAGATTTCAGATTTCAATTCCGTCACTTTTATAACCATACTGAGAAGCTTGACAATGCGTTATACATGTACATGTATATCTAAATCCGTTTCGAGGGAATGCATGTTGAGAAATATATAGAACAAACGTTGAATGTTGATTTCTTTTTTATTATTGTGAAAGGGGTGACTTATGGCAATGACTAATTGTCATTGTAAGGTGATTCGCCTTCTTAGTTTTAATGGTAATTTATAGAAATATCAGGTGACTGTTCTTGGGTAAGCTTCTCCGATTGCTATTATTTGGGTTACACTGTTTATAAGTGCAGAACTCGGCAATGAAGCAAAAATATATTAAATACATTAATTAGTTGGAGCACAAATTCAACTGCACAAAATTTTTATTTCATGCATTTTTCATTACCTTATTTCTCTTTTACATGTAATGCACATATTCAATTCAGTTCACGCCATTTCAAGTCATTTGAACATATTTAATAACTTGAAAATGTCATTTTAACGTAAAGGGGCGTAACGTATTACAACGTATTATTGCGCTGCAATAATTGATAATTTCTTGTATATTTCCAGTATTTTGACTGAAAGTTTAAACAATTGCGCAACGAATAAGGTGTGCACCATGACATCAATATACTGAATACATGCAGTGGCATGAGCTTGCATGCGCTTAAGGGACACCCATAAATTGTCCAGTCGAAAAACTTGCAAAACCTAGACTGGGCCAGGTCATTTTACAGTGCTTAATGTACGTGATTCATATTTATTTAATTAGAAATGCAATAAATGTCATCCATTGTACGACCATTACAATACTCTATTGTTTGAACTGGCCATTACACGACTCCTTTTTCACTCTTGGGAAATGGCTTATTTAAGCCTAGGAAAATAAAAGCTTGGCTATTATAATTACACAGGTCTAATAATAACATGCTAAAAGATTAAACTAAGCAAAACTATAACTTAAGCCTACATCCTTTTAAAATTGATCCTGATAAAGGGGTGATCAATAAATTGGGTTAATATTACACCCCCTACCACATACTAAGTTGAACTAAGTTGAACACAACTGAGTTGAAATGAACTGAATTGAGTCGACAACTTAACAAATAGTTAACAGCCAAATACTATGCTAAGTTGCAAATTATCCATGGCAGAGCACCCCAACTAAAAGAAGGGTCTAAATGTCGTCATTTTAGGTCAGTTTGTTGAAGTCATCATGTTCCAAATTTAAAAGTAAATGTACAAACAGTATCGGTCATTCTTTGGTAGTAAAGAGTCGATGGCACTATCAGCAGGTTGGCAAGGGGAAATAAGGACCAAGGGTTTCACTTACAAAGAGAGGTATACAATTTCGAAAATGGGTCATTTAGCAGACTATCCACATCACCAAAGTGTTGTTTTGACATCCTTCGCAACTCTTGACCATCATCAATTTGGAGTTTACGAGACCCTTCGCCCTTTGGCAACCAGCGGCCGGACGGACCTTGACTGCCATTGTGTTGGAACAAAACCCGAAATTAGGACCGTTTAGCACGAGCGTGTTAGGGCCGGCAGGCCACACCTTTTCACGTCAGACGTTATGCCCTTAAGCCTTCCCCCGACTGCCATATGACAAATGATGGAGAAAATTGAGCGAGCATCGCCCACTTCCGGTGACCGAAGGCATTCGGTTTTCACACCTATTAAAATCGACCATATCCGTAATTTAGCAGCGTTCGTTGCCGCCTCTAAAGCGCCCAAATTAAAGAAATGATTACTCGTGTCATTAATTATCTTTTTCCATTAAATTTAAGAGACGAATGTGGCGCGTCATGGCGTGCAACCCTTTGACGTGTGGCTGGGGTATTAAAAAAATACAATCACGTTAAAGGGTTTAGATGGGGCAACGCCTAAAGATCAACCTGAACCACTATGGTCGAAGCTACAGTAGGGTCGCTTGACATCTTAAAAAAGCACGAGCTGACATAAAACAGCATTATTGAAGGCTTTAAAAAAGTAATTGAAAAGACCAGAATTACAGGCTTACATTTCTGACAGGGAGTATGGGAGTTGGGAACTTCAGAGACCAGTGTTATAACATTTTTTATTTCTTTATTTCCAAGAATAAAAATCAGTTGTTCATGGTTACGTTTTTCAATACAAAATTTCGAATTTAAAAAAATTCGAAATGGCGCAGAGACAAGTATGGAACTGGATAACTGGGCAGAGACCAGTGTTATAAAACAGCCTGCAGGATGGAAATATAAGACTATCTTAAAAAGTGGATAAAGCTCAGAATTTTTGCTTTGTGTGATCGTCCAAAACCATTTGAAAATTTCATGGGCAGTGCTCTATATTATAAAATATTTAAGTGTGATCCTTGACATCTTAAAAAAAGCACGAGCTAACTTAAACAGCATCATCGAATGCTTTAGAAAGTATTCAAAGAATCAGAATTCTGAGACTGAGTATGTAAGTTGAAACTGTTCAGAGATCAGTGTTAACATTTTTATTTCTTTATTTCCATGAATAAAAGTCAGTTGTTATTGGTAACTATGCCGAGACAAATGTTATAAAACGATGGAAATTTTAGCCTATACATATAGGTCTAACAAAGTACCTAAAGATCAGAAATTTGGACCTACAGGTCCAAATCCATTTTAAAAACTTCATAGACATGTAGTATAGTGTTTAAGTTGGCTATTATAGAACAAGTTTGGATAAAAGCTTCACAAAAGAGTGACAATTAGAGAAATCAGTTTGAATGCATATATTCTATACATGTATATAGGCCCATGCAGAAAGTTGCTGGCAAAATGTTCTTAATTCCATTGACTCAACAAGTGTTCATTAGTTCCCAATTTATGCAATTTGTGCATATATGGAGACACGTTCCCATGCAAACATACTGTAGCTCTCAAAGTGCATTTGCTGCATGGGTTGCAGACAAGGTGATAATTAACCACATTGAGAATAGGAAAACCCGAAAATAAAAGCACTCCGTCGAGTTTTCAAATGTACGAATTGCCATTTTGAATTTCCATTCAAATGAGATACGAAAAAAACGTCCCTGCTAAAAATAACTGAAATATTCAACTTTTTCTGGTTTTCGTGGCGTGCGTCTGCATGGGCGCAGGCAGACGTCTTATACCTGGCGAACTGCATAAAAACAAAGGCCGATTTTAAGAGGGTGGTCGTCACTCCCTGGCCCCCTCACCCCCTCACCCCCCAGCAGGCTAGACGCTGCCCCGTCCATTTATACACAACAGGTGTGTGCAACCCCTTGGGCATCCACCTCGAAAACGTATAAAAAAGCACCGAAACCAATTTCGGTCATATTTTCGAGTTTCTAGACGAGGGTATGCGCTATGAAAAATGTTATTAAACCAGTTTATTTTTTATAGGGAGAGTCCAGGCGACCTTCGAGTGAAAATTTTCAAATCCAAAATCGTGAATAATGTTCAACAAATAAGGAAAAGTAACGGGAGAAATGAAATAAAAAGAGAATTATTGGGGTTATACGCAGTGTCTACTGAACCGTAATTTAAAATTTCCAGGAATTTCCAGTTTATTAAATATATTTTTATGAAAATTTTATACAATTTTAGAATAAAAAACTTTCTCAAATGGTAGATTTTAGCTCGTGTATTTACAAAATTAAATGTACACCGTAGACGAAATTTGTAAAAAATTCAACAAGAAATAACGGATTGTGGGAGCCATAGGAGTAATTTCTGGGGCGTTTTCCCCACAAAAATCAACTGAAAATTTCCAGAATATTTATAGTATCAAAAAAATTCCAGTATACATTACAAGTATTTCCAGGATTTCCAGCCAATTCCAGCCTAGCAGAAATCCTAATAAGGAATGTTTTTAAATGTCCGGGTGTCGTTATTATACCGACAGTGAAATTAAGGTGCATTATCAGGTTTGTTCGTTGATAAATTTTTAAGTGCATACATGTATGAGGTAGCCATATACTAGATGTATATTAGGGGCCCCTATACCGTTTTGAAATTAAAGCCACAACCAACAGTTTTAATTTGTATACAGTGCATGGTTAAAAAATTACATTTATCGAACCAATATCCTATACATGTACCTATCGGATAAATGTGGGGCCTCTGCCCTAGATGTAGCGCCTGAGGCAGTGCAGAGATCCAAATTTCGGATCTTTTTGAATTCCCCTCCGAGTTCGGCAAAATCATTCCGCAAGAGCTCACTAGATGGCATTGGCTGTACATGGCGCTCTAATAGCGCCTCACGGACCTTGTGGATCCAAATAATTCCCAACGATAGTAGGTTGCATAGGAGTAAACATACATGCATCATTTTTTTTATAAAGCTATATGCATATTCATATGCCGGCTGGATTTAATACGAAACTAAGTTTTCTTGGTCATTAATAACTTGGAAATTCAGGAAAATAAGTTGAAATCTCAGGAAAAACGAGATAATTCTGAAATAAGCGCAACTACACGATAAAATAAGATGCATCGAGTGACTGTTTTATGTTTTTTTTAATACACGAAATCATGCTTGGAATCCGTGAACATTCCAATTAAACGCGAGTATGAGATGAAATATTAATTTTTTTAATAGAATTAATTCAGAAATGCAATTCATGAATTTAGAAGATTTATAAAAAAGATCGCAGAAATAAAAACTCGGGGAAATTATAATGTGGAAAATAAATCGATTAATAGGAGCACGTGGCCGTTCGATTCAGGCGCCAAACGGTCGGCCATCATTGTTTTCAATCCCAGCATGCATCACGCAACCCTTTCTCGCCAATCAGACGGCTTCCGCCCAGCTGCTTTATTATGCAAAGGCAATATGCAAATCATCCCAATTGGCTCCTCCTCTTCACGGAGGCAGCGCCCCTTGCGAGAAGCGAGGGCGATGTCAGCGCCCTCGGTTGACCGCGAATTCGCCAGGAGGTCGCCGGCCTGGATTAACTCGTCCAACCCACCAATCAGGAGAACCCTTTGTCCCTGCCTCTATTTCAATGGCTAGCAATATGTGTCGTATTGTGAATTGACATACTGGCATTATTTTAATAAGGCCTTTTCATTCCCGACGGAATCGATCCATCAGTACGTAGACGGTAGACGTCAGTCAATAGCGGCCCTTGGACTATTTTTACACCAAAGGCTGTTGTGGACTGGTCGCAGATCCACGTGTATTACTGCGTTCAAATCACGAATGACCATTCTGACTAGGATGGTATTATAATAATAAATTATTGTTTATGTGAAGATGTAACTACAGTAAACACGAAAGTAAAACGAGGTAATAAAACAAAATAATTGAATCCACGCGTAGTCAGAAATTTTATCGATGATGAATTTTACCGCTTAGCTTATACGATATTATTTTTATTTCAATTTGAAAATTCTAGGCGAAATTATGGCGAATAAATTGTCCTATTAATTACCCGACAGTCAGCATAAGTAATGCCATATTATTGTTACTATACCAAATCGACGCTACCCAAAATACATGGACTAATTATACCCAGCATAGGGAAATTACAGGAACATGCATTTAACCAAATTGTAAAATTGACTTTCATGTTCTTGATTAAATTAAGGCTGTCTTCGTAAGAGAATTCCAACATCTGTTGGCATGCAAGAAAAGGAAAATAGTATGTGTCCGAATGGGCTCGGAGTTCCATAAGTTGACTGGAATGACAGGACACTGAGGTGCTTCCACCGTGGTGGTTTCGTTTAAAGATTTGCTTCCCCATTACTTTCCGGACACCCTCTACAGTGATAAACAGCATTCATGACCGGAAGCTCAATGGAGGCTCATTGATCGCAACGTGGTGGGTACGATTTTCAGCCACCCTGTAGCTACATCAACGCCGTTCTAATCTTGCAGCGCCTCTTGGGGGAGCTTTTTCATTAGAGGGTATAAATAGACAATATTGATGCTCAACTAAATATAATCCAATCACGAAGAATGGTTTCGCCCACCCAACAATGGCGCATAAATACACAGAATAAACAAAGTTGGGATTTAAGAACAACAAAACTCTGGAGGGTCGGCCAGAGAGTTTACACTGCAGATTTTAGGCAGCCAAAACGGCGCCTCCAAAAGCATTCAAATGAAGATGAGCTCAAGTTTTGTTTAAAAATAACAAGCTTCAAGTGGTGCAGACTTGAACGCTTTCCTGGGACCCATTCCACTTAGAACTACAGGCTTCATTTTAGGATTTCATAAACCCTACATGTATATGAAAATCAGAATTCGAATGCTGTTGAATCAACCCTTACGTAATCGTTTTGGTAATGTAAAACCATTGTCTTAAAATGATGCTAATTACTTTTAGCATTTGGTGCTAAAAAGCTTGTAACAAATGTTTAAAAGTTGTAAAACACCGCTACTCTCGGTTCTGACTATTCAGGTCTTCAGGTGTTTACAGGCTTTGGTAACTTAGCCATGATTATTCAAATATACTGTAGTACTACCGGTACATGTAGTTCTAGACCACGAAGATTTTAACACAACGTGTAATTTAACGCATTTTGTATCTTACATTGACTGCGTTAAATTTTCAATAAGTTACTTTGAGCTTAACCAGAAAAAATACTGTCTGCATATCTTAGATCAAGAAAGGTGCTTGAGAGCCTGACAGGAAATTAACATTTTGAACAATCCTCGCGTAATGTTCGTGCGCATAGTTCCTATTACACTGTCCAATCAGAGGTCATGTCACAAGACAGTCAACAAACGCGATGGAAATACACCAAATAATGTAAACATGTCCCCTTTGGTGGCTTCAGGAATGCAACCCCTTCGACCCTCTAAAAGTGTTTTGAGCGAACCAAATCATTGCATTCAACATTGATATCGACGCAATATTTGGACCAAAGATTTAGGCCAAATAGGCTTTAATTGTGGAGAACTAAATATTTGGCAAGACGGTATATCTTTAATTCAATTATTAATGGTAAATTCATTACTAGGAATAGGAAGAAGTAGAATTTCTTTAGTATATTTTTGGCTCACACAATCAGTTTTAGTGATAGAGTATACTGTGCAGGTACAGGGCTTCCACAATTCTCAAGACGGTTTCCCTGACATTTTACATGAAAATTTAAAAGAAAATATGAAAAAAATGTATTTTTGCATGGAACCCAACAGTCAGCAAAGATATGCCATGGACAGGTGTTGTGTGTGGGGGGGTGGTGAGATCCATATACTTAATGTAGGTGGTTAACACCTCAGTTGCCAATACCTCCTTCAATTTTGAACAAACTGTGGCCATCTCTGGAAGTGCATTCCAACGTCCAAAAACAAGCAAAAACTAAGACCACCAATACGTATGGATTCTTTTTACATGTATTTCAGTTCAATCCGCATGAATTTTTCAGAGGAATTTTCGGACGTCCTTTTTCAGAGTTCCATCAAAGGGCTTCTCCACCGATCCCCTCCTCTTCAATAGGCGCCCCCCCCCCCTCCCTCAGGAGGTCCAAAATGGGTCCCTTGCTCGACTATCCCCTCCGTGCACTTTTATGCGTCCATTTTAATGCTCGCATAAACTGCCTTCTGATTCAAATGCACGGCGACGAAAGTTGGGTTGAAGAGGCGGTCGTTCGTCAATTTCGCCATTCAAATCGCCAGTGGTTCTAATCCTCGCATGAATATATTGTTGTTGATATTGTTGGTGTTCAGGGGGTTGCCTGGGTTAGATCGCATTCCTCCCCGTTATACAGGACACGCCTGTAGACTTTGGGTATCACGCTCGTTTTTCCAGCAGCGGCATTAAGGCCTGATATCGAGCAATTAAAAACTGCTGGAAAAGAAACGAGCCTGGAGTGAAGAGGAATTTCGAGACGAATAATCCCAGATTAGAATCCCGTGAATGGCGGGCGTGTCGCCCGTTGGGACGTGTCACCCTCGCCCCAGCAGCTCAACACTTTGCCAACCTGATGATGAGCTTCAGTTACGCATACACTGCATGCAAAGAATGCCATATCAAATTCCAATTACATGTACCGACACATGTAAAAATCCGAACTACATGATGATCACTCGTGTGAAGTTAACTGAAGTTTCATGTCACTAAATCAAGAATTGAGCGATCATTAAATTGGATTCTGAAAAACCTGACTATACATGTACATGTACTAGTATGTTGAACAATTAATGCAATTCTCATGAAGACCAATTCGTTCTGATCAAGACGGTACATAAATTAATATAAATTGTGTAACTGGTTTCCTGATTTTTCACTTCCCCCTTGTAACAATGTGACTACCCCCACTGTTACGTAACACTTTTTTTATTCCTCACAAACCTTTCTAAGCTAAGATCATTTTTAACCGACTTATTTCCCTAAGCACCAGAGTGCTGCAATTTGGTACACAACGTAACTGTTTAACAAGTCTTGCAGTAACTTGTTGTATTTTTTTTTCATTTAACCACCATTTTCGCTCCGCCTTTCGGTACACATACTGTATAGGTGACGTTACGTAACAACCTGAAACACCCTTCTCCCCTTGTAACATTGTTACACATCATTCCCCATATTTGCTTATAGGAAATAAATTTACATTGTACTATAGAACTAAGCCCACAGTGGCTAGTCACCTGATTGATACATCTCTTCCATAAATTTACATGCAATTACGAGTACATTTTTTGAGACCATGGTAAATTAAGCATCCCACTACAATTTGTATGTGAAATTTCCTTACGGTCAATAATGACATCTAGCAAAAACAAACTCTCGAGCAAATGTTCTAATACTAGTCCAGCCTGATAAGTTCTGCAGCAATTCCATAAACCCTCGCGATCCAATCACGAAGCAAACGGTTGATAAAATCAATCGACATCAGGGCTCCAAGCCCAGCACCCCATCAACAAAAACAACGAATTTCTTAATTACATCGAAGATAATTGCGGCGTTACCACTCGCCCGGGCAACCGGTTAAAGAGTTTGATTTGGCAAGTGCACGAGACAGTGGAAGACGTTCACTCATCCTGCCATGGCTGTTGGGCAATCATCAAATTGAAATATCCAATTCTATGGCAATCTCTTCTTTGCCATGGCATGGAGGGATGGCAAGGATGGGGGAGGAGGGAATTAATGAGAGAGCAGAAAGTGAAAGACAGAAGATGAGAAAATGAGAATTAAGAGCTTGTTGGCGAGTGCAGAATTGAACCGTTTAATGTCTCCACTGGTGCCTTTTCTCTTAGCAGTCAAGAAGTCTTAGCACTTCAAGACCCCCACTTAGAGCGCCGTTGCATCTTAGTTCTTCTTCAGCGGAGCGCCATTACCAGAGACGCCACCGAAATTAACTCATCAGCCGGACCGACTAACTGCCCATCTAAATGCCACGCCAGTGAAGACGGTTAATTGAGAAAGTGAAAGCTTCAATCAGTTATACCGTTCTATGGATGCATCCTCCCTGACAAAGCTAACGCATTCCAGTGCCAGACTATCACTGGGGTTGTCAGTTTCTTCCCTTCTATACAGTACATGTACACCTATACATGCCTATGCACCAATATATCGAACCGAAAGAAGCACCACGAGCTGACTTCATTGGTGGGATAACTGACGTTTGAGCCATCTTGGATGGCCAACAACATTTTCGATGACATCTGACACGTAACCATCTTGGATGACACATCTGACTATTGTTCGCATGCCATTACTAGCTGGAATGTATACTTGCAAAAGAGTTAAGATATTGGAAATTCAATTTGGCAATGTTGTTGGTGACCACCCAGACGAGGTGATGACCTGTGGTAAATTGAGTACATGTAACAGCTATAGGGAGTTCTTAACGCATTGGTCGGTTCCTGAAACAACGCATGCACCACGTTAACCGAAACCAACATACTAAAATGTTAACTACAGAGATACATAAAGTGTGTCTATACACGCACAAATAAGATAAATAAACAAAAAATATTTATCTAATTTCTTATGCAGTAATGTAGCTGTATACCGCATTAATGGATGTAATGTTGGTGGTTGGTATGGTTGTAGAGGGAGGGTCTTTGTTCCAAGTCTTTATAACTTGCCATATTATCGTACATACTGTACTGTATTATATATACATGTAGCTGCATGTATACATGTACCGTATGACAACGAAACCACGTGAAAGGAAATAACGTTAAGTGCATGAGGCTTCCTTGTACATGTATAAGGATTTAACCGCCCTACCATGTGGCATTTCTTCATTATGTTACTGAGTTTAAGGCTAGATTTTACAGGTTTCCCCCAAAGATTATATTTTCAACTTCCATGACTTTTTTAGGGTTTAAAAAAAATTCCCTGACAACCCTGACCAATGAAA
Organism: Kryphioiulus occultus; assembly: GCA_034687865.1. Lineage (NCBI taxonomy): Eukaryota > Metazoa > Arthropoda > Diplopoda > Julida > Julidae > Kryphioiulus > Kryphioiulus occultus. The sequence continues at coordinate 35,790 of JAQGAF010000590.1, read as the reverse complement.
ATGTAAAAATATGACTTGTCCAAGTAAAGAATGCTATATTTACAGTATATAAAAGCGCACACAGAATGCAATGGAGGAACCCTGGTTTTACCACCATTTTTTACCACCTTCGAAATTTCGTTAAAATGAGGATGCAGTTATAAAAGGACGACCGTCGGTCAAAATTCGGTGAGAATAACAATAGGCCAGCAGTTTAACCAGACTGATCTTCCGAATAAGATACAGCAGACGAGGATTTGCTATTCGTCGCATTACTCCAAGTTCGTTGAACCCGTCTGCAGCGAGGCTCGCCTAAATCGAGCAATTTTCATATTTATTACCGAATTAGGAGGCTGATAGGCCCGTATCGCACGCACCGAAGGCTATTAACACCGACTCCGACAAAGATGTTTTGCAGCAGCCGAAAAAATTAGATTTTTATCTTGGATCTAACCCACGCATCATCAACCATCCCAGCTACATTTACATGTATAGGGTGGCGAGGCAGCCACGAAAACCACTTTTCTAGGCACCCTGTACCCTGAAAAACTATACGAAAATGTAACATTTTTTATTCAATGGTCCCACATCTTTGGTAAAATAAAATCCCCTGACTTTCTCAGGTTAAAATGTTTATTTTCCCATGACTTTTAAAGCTTCCCCATCGGCCAAGAGACTTAAGTAAAAAGAATTACATTCTCTAGAATATAAGGTTTTCAATCAATATGGTTGTCGATTATAGGACAATTAAAGAAATTCACCCAACCTCAAAGTAACTAGGAATGCACTTTTTAAATTATAATACGAGTACTCAGATGCTCGGAATTTATTTTTATGTGGCAAATTTTGCTATTGCCATAATGAAGCCAAATAGAAGGAATCAATCTGCCATATGGGGGTTTTCTTTCATTGAACAAATGGCAATTTCCCCTAAAAACTATAGTACATGTGCACGTCATAATCGATATACGGAATAACTTCCGATTGAAATTATAATTAAAAGTTAGGAAATCCTGACTTGTTGATAAATTTCAAAATTCCCCTGACTTTCCCAGGTTTTCTAGTCAGCTACAAATTCCCCTGACTTTTCCAGGTTTTCTAGTCAGCTACAAATTCCCCTGACTTTCCCAGGTTTTCTAGTCAGCTACAAATTCCCCTGACTTTCCCAGGTTTTCTAGTCAGCTACAAATTCCCCTGACTTTTCCAGGTTCTGTGGGAAGCTTTAACATTAAAAACGTACCATATTGTATTTCGAAAGTTTTTAAAAAATTGAAATGAAATTTACGTAACTTTAATGTACCTTGTAATTTACGTAACTTTAATCTAATTGTTGGTGCTTTTTTTCCATCTGTGGTAGTTTTCTTCTAATAAATATTTTCGCCTTAACATTGTGTAACTCTGCCATGCAATTTAAGGGGTTCACGTACCCCATCAGTACTTTTATACAGGATCTCAGATTTCGTACTCCTTAGATTTTAATCTAATTTATAATTTAATCACGATGAAAAACTGCATCGAGTATAGTATACGGTAGGGGGCCAGGTCACCCGAAAAAAAATTAGTCCGAGCTGGATTAAAATAACAAAAGAGGTCCACCTGGCCCGTTGCGTCAACGCCACGCAGTTCATTTTTTATAATTCCCCCTATAGTGGCCAATGCGCATTAGAGCCATGACTAAGCTGTTCAGTAAATTAATGCAAAGGTAGACACACACAGATGGGAAAGGTCGGAGGTCAACTCCGGGGCGAGTTCGAGCGCGACACAGTTAAGACCCTAGAGCTCCCCTAACGGTGAACTTTCAGGCTATTTGGCGAGGGTCATCTGGAAATGACTCCTACGCTGTAAGGCTCAACAACCTCTCCTAACAGCTCCTCCATGCGAGCAATGACAAAAGATTACTTGTAGATATCGGCTTTTATATCAACCTCTAACTTAGAAGTACACGCACAGTAGGCCACGAAAAACTCGAGAGCAAATTATTAAAGTTCTTAAATATTAAACAACTTCTAAAAATTCTAAAAATGTAAGCAATAAACACAAATATATTTCAGGAAATAGAGCAATTTTCTAAGGAGAAATACTCAGACACTTTCAATTTTTCTTGGTTCTGTACTGCATGTAATACGAGCAAATAGCGATTGAAAGGTCTATAAAGCATTATGCACTTAAAACATGCCATGGCATGAAACAAGGAAAAGACTCCAACAAACGCTATCAATTCTATTCAATTTTAACTCAGTATCCTACAAACCAGAAATGAATTCCATGTGGTAGGTGCATGGGTATAGTCCATCAACACATTTAATCGACAATTATCACCGCATAACGATTGTCACCATCGTCGATGCAAAATTGAATTTCTTGAAGCTTACGGATAATCCTTAATCGTGGATTAAATTAACATAAATTGGTGCAATCGGCTAAACTTTGTCGCTCAGAAAACCAAACGCAAAGTGATGCGAATACAAAAAAAAACTAGTTGAATAATAACGATAAGACCATTCCAGTTAAGTTGGGTTAACACATGACCTGTGAATTCCCAGTACTGATGTTCATGCCTTTTGATTTCCATCCCAAAGTTCGGTTTGTCTTAATTAGGACATCAACCTCAGTCGATTGGCATCACCTACATTATCTCGTACAAGACATTTGGGTAATTTTTTGCCGTTATTATACATGTTTTTTTATTTAACTAAAATGTACCTGAATTTATTGGTTTTGAATTGTTCGTTAACACGCAACTGTATCGGCAAACACAGGAATGATCTCACGGACAATTAATCTTATGATTAATCACATTTTGGGAGGAAAACACTGCAAACAGGCATGTAGTTAAAATTTCTGGGTTTGGCAACAAACAATAAATTTTGGTGTTATAAACGACAAATTGATGCGATTTAAATGCAAATTTCAGAAAAGCAGGACCAACGTAAAATTGACCAGACTGAAATATCATGTTGAAACGTCCCGATGGTATCGGTTATAAGGTTCCTGAACAAACATCCAATTACAAGGGCCATTCATTAGCTACATTATACAAGGTTTGATTGCATATAACGTGCAATTTAAAATTTGCGATATGAGCGGTTGAAGACTTTTTTGAAATTGCTGCTGATCTCAGACACTCGCTTATCAAAATGATTATGCCGGATAATAGGTTATCCATATTATCCGGCATACATGTAATCGTTTTGATAAGCGAGAGTACCACCTCTCCATTGCTTGATGGCGTCCCAATCAGCTCAAGTCAAGCTAATCAACGGCTATTGGTGCAAACACATGCATTTATGTTAACTAAGATTACCCATTCTGGCCAATAGCATACAGTGTAAGAAATTCGTCACATCATCAGCTGACCGATAAATTTAGTTAAGAAACACCATAACCAGCATTTCAATTTCCTTCAGCACAATAGCAACTGTATATCTCATCGGCCGTCAGAACACTTTTTAAAACGAGAGGGGGCGCTTATTTGATGCAGCGAACGATAAGTGCTGATATGGCATTTGACCACTGACCACTCGCCACGCAGCGAACATTGATTTTTCCACGTGTGTGCCCACTCGGGCTGATGGACAGGGGAATTCCAGCAGTAGCCGAGTGAAACGTCAATCATTTGTCACCAAGTAGATGGCGGTGCAGTGACCACATCAGCCAACACACACATCGTATCGAATAACTGAACTAACAACATCGAAAGCGGCTGAATTTCGTTAAAACACACCACTTAATAAAGCCATGGTAGAGTGACATCTATCTATAGCAGGTGAAATTGCAGAGTTGGCTGGCTGCATGGACAGTCACGATAGTTGCCAAAGGAGCAACAAATGTATTTGGCATTATTTTTTTCATTCCCAGCATTCTTGAGTCAGGTGTAGTAATGAAGGGAATTCGTTCAAATCATAAAAGCGATTATTATGGCTTTCTTTAAATCTCATGCATCTTATACTTGGGTTCTCACAGCTTTAGTAACGTAAAATCATCTGACTTTCCCTGGTTTCCCAGGCTAAAAATGTTATTGTCCCTGACCTTTATAGTTTTCCCGTCGACCAATAAAGTAAAATGAACCTGTCCTATAGTTGCCTCCTGTAACCTGTAACTGCCTCCAATAGTGGTTTTAATCAATATGGCCATAGACCAAGACGGCCTAGACTTTCATTATTCGTATTTTTCATTAGGAATACTGAGATGCTGGAAATTTAATTTGGCAAATTTCAAAATTGTCATAACGAAGGCAAATATAGAAAGAACCAATCAGCCATATTGGGGTTTTCTTTGCATAGTGCAACGGGCCACTTCACAACAACCACGGTACAAGCCATAATCGATTTATGAAATATTTGTTGGATTAAAATTATAATTACATGTTATATAGGAAATCCCCTGACTTTTTGAATTTTTTTTCAAAATTTCTCTGACTTTCATAAGTTTCCCAGTCGGTTACAGATCCCCTGACTTTCTCCCATAGCCCATCAACCCCCCTACCACATGTACAATATACGATATTCACTTACTGATTATATGGTACTGAGTTGAATTGAATTTCCAGAATTCCCAGGCATCCTGCATTAAGTCCAGCGATAACAACTGTGAAAACTGACTTTTTCGTTAATCTTAATGCTCTCAAACTGAATCATCCTGGAGACCATGCATCGTAAACCTTAAATTATACCCACTCTCGGTATAATATAACAATTACAGTCCTCAAAATATAATGCATTACCACGAAATTATTCCTCCCAAGGATGCGTTGTTGGGTGGGGTTTAATCCAGAACAGTAAGGACCCTAAGGCCAGAATCTCAAGGACGATAAAAGTGTTTGCTGCCATGCAGATCTCTCAAACAACTGGCTTCCTTAATCACATTCATTGGCTGTCTAAGTATTATACAGTACATATCGACACGTTTATGTATTAACTATGAACTCGGCAGCGTTATTACATCTAAAGCAGAAATCATAACGACAAGAGACACGATGTAAATGCCACAGATTGGAAGTTACCTACTCGAGTAACATCTGGCCATTATATTAAAGCAGCCTTCGTTGGTGAATTGCCTCTTTTATATTGAAAAGTGTTGAGAGCGAGACAGAAGAGAGGTCCGGTCAGGAGAGAGAGAAAAAAAATGAACGGACATCTGGGGTCAAACGCTGCCAATTGTCCACTTTTTACCCACCCACCATCTTTCTAAAAACAAGCATCTGGACAGGACCGTTATGGAGGTCCGCCATAGGGTCCAATTTGGGACAAGTCTTTAGAAAAAATGACCTCTGGTCAACACTTTTATTTAACTCAATGGGTGAAAATAATGCATTATGATAGGCGCCACAACGTGCCACAACTGAATAATAACCAAAGGAGATTAAAAAATCTGGGGAAAATGTTTAATAAGGCGCGGTGCTGTAGCAATGACTAGCAAAAACCACCTTGAAGTGGGAGAAAATGGTTAAAACTAAACGTAGCCTGGCTATACTTAAGTACAAAAAAATTAGCCGATACATTTACATGGCCGACCTTTCTTAATCTGAAGAATGACGCTGAAGAAATATTTCAATTTCAATTTTTCTGCCACCAAAATACCGAAACACATCCATTAAGCAACAATATATTCCAATTTTGGACAGGTCCATTAATTAACTCCCCGATGCTAACCCCCTTTTGGGTTACACGAATACCAACCTAGAGATGTTTTTAACCCATTTTGTAACTTTTTTTAAAATAAACATGGGGTATACTAAGCGATTTTTATGCCTAGAAAGCTTCTTTGGCATTTTGTTGAGGATGTCTAAAAGTCTGAAAAGTCTAAAAGTTTAAAAAAGTAATAGAATTGTTAATTATTACGAATATTCTATTACGCGATATTTCACGAATATATCGCGCTGTTGGACAAAACCACATTTTAGTATCTATCATCAACATTATTTTTCTTCCACCATGTCAAATTTCATTCATTGAAAAATTGTCTACTTTGGACTAGAATTGATGTGCATGTGTTCGATCTTGAACTCAATACGACATAAGGTATATACGCCGCATATAAGTACACCAGTAAACCACGTGACAGATGGACTGCACACAAGCGCGCTGCTGGCCCATAAAAATGGTGGATGGTAACGGAAGCGGAAATCTTTTCAGTAGTCCTATAATGCTACCTGAGATTAAGCCAATATTGGCAAGCGTATAAACGCGAGAGGGATGTGCACTTCCGGTGCGCAGGAAGTAAGACTACGTTCGGCTAAAACTAATTAAGATAGCGCTGGGGTACATAAAGAGAAAAGAAAATCAAGAAGCCTGCCCACAGCAGCACCACATCCTCCTCCAACTCCATCGCATCAAACTGCTTTCTCTGGAGAATATGGAATATATATTGATTGGTTATTTACTCTTAATTATCACAAAAGAAGGAAGAAGGAGAAGAAGAAGAAGAAGAAAGAAGAGAAAAAACATGTCTGGAAAGCAGATACAGCGAGTTGAAGTGCGCAAAAAAATCTTTGTCAGTCGTTACTAACATAACTAATATGGTAGATGATGACTGCAGTTCTTTTCAATATTTGTGCATTCCGTGTTTATTTAACAAGCATTCAATGTCTTAGCATGCCCTATGTCCATACAATGTACATGTAGGCCTACAGGCATACCCCGTTTTACGTTACTTCCTTCATACGTCGGTCTCAGATTGCCATTACGATACGTCAGCTGCCCCGCCTTTACGTCAATTTAGGGACATGAAGGGCTTGTAGTGAAAACTCCAACATAGCCCTCTACAAGTGTATGAAAACAGCGTAAAAACGCTGCTTCACTTTAAGTCGATTTCCGTTTTACGTCAGCCGCTTGGAACCGAACCTGACGTAAGAGCGGGGTATGCCTGCACTTGTATACGGGTTGGGACGTGAACTTTGCATGTTAAATTCTATTCAATTGAACTCTAATATATTCCATTGTTATGCAACATGCTAAATGATCATGATAATTCATGTACATGTACTCGTAATAATGCTGACGGCGGACAAACTCGTTGCTCATGCAATTGTACACGCGATGATAAAGTCTGATTGAAATTTGACCGTAGCTCTTTAATGAACTGTAATTTTCCCATTAAACAAGTTGGTGAGACTGATACAATACATGTATATCCCTTAGAACATTTTTTGTTCAACGTGCTTTCCCTTGATCAAATTCAATTACGTTATTACGAAACCTCAATTGCCATCCTCAGTTTAATCGCTAATTACAACATGTAAATTCTCGATTTAAATGAAAATCTGTTTGGGCACAAGTGACGAAGATCAACGGACTGGATGGAGTTACAATGACTTTAGAACACACACATGACACTTAATGCCAGTCAAGCTTTTGCATCTAAAGAAAACTATGCTAAAAATGTAATCTGTCATACGAAGTGGACAATCCCACTTGCACGCTTCATATTTTTTGTCACAACAAAAGTTACAAAACTACCATAAAGCCTCATCACCAATTCACAAATCAAACTCGAAAACAGTGAAATTGGTTTAAACAGATGCACCTGAGTGTCTTATTGGGCATACATTCACAAATCGTCGCAAGTACATGTACTGTACATCCAGGCGAGCCTGATCGAAAAAGTAATTGTCCAGCACCTATTTATATACAATAAAAACTGTGTCAGTGAGCAGCATCCCTCTTGGGCCCTCCCCTTCAGACACATTAAAACACTATATAATAAGTTCCAGACCCTCGAAAAGGAATCGACAATGGAGAAAAGCTGCACGGCTGAAATCTTCCCATACAATCCGGCCAGTCTTAAGGTGGACAGCAACAGACGAGATTTTTTATCAACTGCATCACGCTGATTTTTTACACGGTCAATGGAGGACGACCTCGCCAAGCAGGCCTTCTCGTTTTTTATTTTCTCCCCCTCATCTCGATTATGCTCCCCCTATTCAGCTACCCTCAGTTTCACCCGTCGCTAAACGAAAGCAAAAGTGCCCTCCACTAAAAAAAAAAATCTTGATGCAAAAGTTGTGGCTTCGGCCAGTCCAACGCGAGCCAACAACCCGCATCAGGGTGATGTATTGGCCTTGGCTACTTACACGAGAGTCGAGGCTACCGGGGGTGCCCCCTGACCCCTGGAACCCAGACACCATCAGGGTACGGAACTGGCGGGGGACCATTAAGGCTTTTAAAGGTCTATCCTATAACACCCATGAAGCATTTTTGGTCATCGTTAAATGTACGTTGCATAATCAGAAGCTGGACACGTTTGGACATACAGTGTACAGTATCTGTCCATGCACGATGCTGTATGGCCAGCATACACTGTACATTAATTAAATTATGGACACTAACAATCCTATTGGCACTACTATCTACGGTCACTTTTGGAGACTGCAGTGTCTTTTACAGCTGAGGTCTGCAAACTTCTGATACCTAAGGAACCATGTGCTAAAAACGTAACTTTTCGGAATCCTAGTACCAAAAAAATAAAAAATTGCAACTTTTTTTAAAATGTACATGTTTACAATTAAATTTAGTTTTATAACACTGTCAATTGGGTGGGGTGAGTAATATTTTAATAATAATAGAACCCTATACAGGCACGATTTTTCGAAAAAACTAGTTATTTCATCACAAATGATAAATTGTGACACAGTACCAGGTACTCGTACTAATTATTAATGGCATACCATAGTCGAAATTTGTTTAAAATTGTCGAAAATCTGCATAAGAAATACTGGATTTTGAAAGTATCTTCCTTAAAAACTGGATCTAATGCTGGAAAATGAGGGCAATATTTCATGATCACCTTTTAATTAATAATTTGCAAACGCCATAGGCGAAATATTAACAAATTCTATCGCAAATGATGGATTTTAACCAACACCCCTAGATGTCAACTGGCCCATTCGACCCCACAGTCTGAAGACCACCGCAGTATAGAGTAAATGGAAGATTTCATTAAGAAAAAATGATATAAAATTTCACCTTCAAGACTATAGTAAGAGACAAGAGGACATTCCAATAAGCAGGCGACCTAACACCAGGAAATTTGTCCAACTCTGCACTTCTTGATAACAATACATGAAGTGTCGTTGTAAATTATTTTCAATGCAAGCATCTTGGAACTTTACCGTAAGGGCTAAGTGGAATAATGCATAGAAGACTTACAGCATTTAGTGTTTGATCAATAATATATATCGAATTTTTCGCTGCGAGTATTTTATTTCTAATACTGCACATATCTGAAATCTCCCACTGTGTACACACATGTAAAACAAGTTGACCGCCACCATGGAATCATTTTAAAAACAAGCATAAGAGAAATTGGACCCTTTTTTGGATATCATATTGGAACGAAGCAAACAGCTAGACATTGCACGAGAAATCGATTGGTCGTCATTGCAGCTCGGCGGATTATAATTCAGGACAACATGGTCAAGTTTTTCTATGCCGTCCGTATTTTATTGACCATGATTGCGACATGTAAGCTTAGTTCTGCAAATTACTAATAATACGAACCAATCCTCCCAGGAATTCTATAGCGCAAACAAGCGTATAAGAAGGGAAGGTTATCTTACACAATGGGAACGAGGATTAAAGACAGTTGACCGTACAGAAATCGTATGGCAAACAATTAGCAAAAATCAAATAAATACTCGGAAATTACGCCGAAATCCTCGCAATCCTGCTCTTTGCAGACGAATTTAAACGCGAATTAACGGTATGTACAGTGTTCCCCCAGAAATGAAATTTCCAACCTCCTTACTTTTCCAGGTTTTAAAACACATTCCCTACTATAGACAACCCTGACCACAAAAAATGCAAAAATATGACATGACAATGTAAGGTTTGCTGTATGTATTGCTTATTTTATATAAGCAGGAGATAGAACATACATTTTATTAAAAAAAAAACAAATTATGATTAGTTTTCTTGAAATTTATAATTTCATCATGAATTTCTTCCGCATTTTTGATTTTTGTGTTAAACAATAATTACCTACATGTATGTAAAATGTATTATTGACTTGTTGAATTTCCCTGACTTTTTCAAAGTAAATCAATGTTTCCTAACTTTTCCATGCATGCCTTTTCAATTTCCCTCACTTTCCCATTGTTTTCCCGATTAAGTTCTCCAGCGCACATTAAACTGGTGTTTTAATTTTCGTAATTGTTGAACTGTTGTGCAAAACATCAGTTTGCTCGATTTCACAAAAAACAGGGCATTTTTTAAGAATTTTTACGAAAATTAAGAAATTTGTTTCTGGTTTCATGGTTTCCATGCCTCATCCAAACAGTCCAAGAGTCAATGATCCTCTGGGCTCTGGGATGGATACAAAACATAAAGATCATGGTCCAGCATTCGTCAAGAAACATTTTCTTGAAATACAGCCAGTTACAGGTCATTAGAGGAATTCTGGAATCCCATAATTTCATGGCTGACGGCGTTCCAAAAACGAGCTCTGGCGTGGTAAACAATTCAAGATGGCGGCCAGCTTGACCATCGAGGGAGAAAGGCCAGCTTAAGCGCCGTTGTAATGAGCATCTGATAATTTCTCCAGGCGATGTAATTACACGATCCGTATAGGAATTCAGCGAAATGAGCTTCGAGCCCCCTCCCGATGACCAAAGCCTTTGTTCTACGCTGCTTAATGTCATTGGATTATCTGCATGGCCATCCCCTCGTTTGATGGATATAAATGGCAACCCATCAAACGTTGGTTTATTGGAGCCGGCTAATGGCCACGGTCGTGCATCCAATAAGCACGTTTATGCCCAATGCCGGCGTTAATTGGAAAAAACGGCAATAAAATCCCGGTGCTAATAATAATTATCGCCTAATAAACGCCGCCATTTTTGCGCCTCTGTGCATTGCATTGCCACGCATGCACCGATCAAAGTATTTTGTCAAACAAGGTATTATTGGGGATTAACGAAAGGTTCGTTATTGTCACGGACATTAAAGGCATTTTTCGACCCAACTTTCAGGCAAGACATTTCTAGGGATGAAAACATTCAACTCTGAGATGGATCGCAACATGAAATTTTGTATACCACGCTAAGCATGCAATGGCACGCTATTAGAATGCAAATTCCAGTTCTGGAGAAGATGGAGGATGTTGGTGGTAGGATCCTTCCCTATTTGCAATTTCACTGTTGGAGGTACATGTATACATGTACATGTATCGTGTAAGAAACTGGACAGCCAAAGGCTTGTAAAAGAAAACCCACGTTCTGTTTTATTTTAAATAACAGATTGATGTCGAGCAACCAATTATGGCCTGCGGCTAAATCCTTAATTATCACATGCGTTGAAGACAACGGCCTCACAATAACTTAATTGCCAAAGCCCGAGTCATTGGTGGACATTAAACGGCCTCCCTCACCACCTTTTGTAGGAATTTTTTTTTTCGTTAATGGGACGAAAACAGCTTCTCGCATAGCGAATGGGTTAAATATGCAGATGCGTTGACATTTTGACAAGCATGTAGAATCACATCAGTGCCAGTGCTTTGAAAAGTACAGCATCGTCAAGACGGCTATAAATCATTATGCTCCGAAGCTACGTGGATAGTTAACAGCCATGATATTCACCATGTAATGAATGAAATTCAAAATGAAAATAAAACTAGAAATGGACACGTATTTGACACAGTAAACGGTGTGTTGCTTGCAATTGAAATTAATTGTTATTGGTAATCTTCAATCATCAATGATTAAGATGCAGGGTTCCCCCTTGCAGAGATGACATATTCAACTTACCCGACTTTTCCAGGTTTTAAAACAATGCAAGGTAATGCAATGTAAGGAATGCTATATTTAGGTATTCATATATTATGTATAAACATGAGATAAAACAAATTTTCACAAGAAAACAACAAATTTATACATTGATTTTTTTCAGTTGAACCCTCAGCCACAAAAAATCATTTTTTTGAATGGAAAAAAGGTATTTTCACACTAATGGTGGCATACACTCGCAGTGCAATTATCACAACTATTGGAGCACTCATGAAAGTTATAGAATAACAAACTGATAGACATTAAAAATATATATAAATATCTATACATAAATTCAGGTGTTATACCCGACCTCTGGCGGATAATCGAAGTTTTACAGTATTAACCAATAACAATTTTAAGTTATGCAAACTTATTGATTTATTAAATTTAACTGACTTTTTCAAAGTAAATCAATTTTCCCAGACTTTTCCAGGCCGTTTTGGTTTCCCTGGTTTTCCATGTCTGGGGAACCCTGAGATGGTTTCAGTGGTCTGAACACTAAATTTAGAATAACTATGCTTATTTCACCGTGTTAGTGACTACTAAGGACACTGTATACAAGAAACTTATTTTCATGCAGCAACGTGACCTCGGACTAAAGTTCTTCGGTTAAGCTAGGAAAGAAACTGGGAGCTATATATAATTGAACGAAGATGGTGAAATCCGAAATACATAGCAATCCTGGAGGCACATTTATAATGGTTCCTGTCGGCCTCGTCACATCTATCGACTTCGTCAAACTCGACGACGGACATAACCACGTTGCATCAACGAGCGTCACATTAGCGCCTCATGCGTGCCAATGCACGTTAGCGCGTTGCACGCTAGACGGATCAATAAAATTAGGATTAAAGGCAGACTATTTTTATTGCCTCCGATTTTAATATTTCTTGCAGACTATCACATGCATCGAAGGTTCAGTGCCCACACAAATACGTTCTTGTTCGTACGAAAATCCCGGGGGTTAAAATGGGAAGGAAGATGCGACCAAAAACTACAACATTTTTTACCTAACGTTTATATGTGAAAGAAAAAACGAGAGCTATATTATAGAGCATGCCCTGAAAAGAAAACCCCAATCCGCAAAGTAGCAATTGTTGAAGATAAAGAACTGCACCACCAGTATCTGAATTTTAAACAACATGCACGTACGTATGTTAACGTCTATACGCGTATACATTTACAGGACGGCCATCCAGATTTCATACATTTACCAAATGTATACGATAAGACATTACTGTTAATACAAAATTCTATCTTCAAATTCTCAAAATGTAGCACGCATAACATGCAAAGCTTGTATAAGGTAAGTAGAGCATAACATGCATATTTAAGAACACCTAAGTACGTATCAAATTAATATTTTTTCTAAATTGGCGAGATCAGACTTCTCTTCAATTCAAATGCCCTTTTGAATTTAAATTTCGTTGTAACCCTTATTCAAACTCCATGAAGTGATACACTGAGGTTATGTACTTTGATATAATTTATTTGAGCAGTTTCATTATATATACTTTAGTTCGGTCCCATGAATGAATGTAATATACAAGTACTGTAGATAGACTGCTGTACCGTATACATATGCATTTATACTAAGCTTAAAATCATTATGCTAAAGATTATTAATACGATCGAATGGAAGCAACTGCAAAGGTAATACTGACAGTGCGATGAAATCAATAATAATAATACACTAGTAGTGCATTATCGGCACATATTAATTAAGAGGCGCGACAGCGGCTAGCACAATAGCTGAACATCACAGAAAGGCACGCCAGTATAACCCACACCTAAATGTGATCCTGCACTGTAAAACCTATCTTTTATATATATATATATATATATAATTACCCATAACGTTACACGTTTAGGGAGGGGAATCCGAACTACCGGGTATTTTATGATGAGTATCCATGAACCTATTATGAAAATGCCAATTTTTCGGTTTTCAACAACTTTGCATTCCCTTTGGTAAAGTATACCACCTATTATAAACTATATTCAAGCAACCCTCTTCTCTTAGTTCTCTATTAACCTCTGTGGTAAAACATGTCAATTCTAAAATGACAAAGTCATCTTTAAGCGAGCAATTAAGTATTTTCAAAACTTTAATATAGGAAAAATTGAGATGGGCACAACAATTTAGTCTGATTAATAAAACCACTGCTGTCCGTTACCTATATATAGTCGTCCATACTCACCCGTAAATGTAAATGCACAGCACCACACAGGGGCAGCATCCTACCTAAGAATACGTAATGCTTCTATGAAATTAACTATTAATTAAGTTAAGAATATAATTTTTTCTCCATCAGAGATAAATGAATTATTAAAGCTAAAGTTACTTTGATATTCTAGGCAGATTACCCAATAAACTGGGTGACAAATTCAACTTCAAGGCAAAAACAGCCAAAATAGTGGACATTTTTATTGTGTTGAATTTTACGCATCAGCTCGGTCGACCTTAATCCATTATTGAAACGTGTGTCGCCAGCGGGAAACAATTCTTCGTACATCTAGCCTGATGGAAATCACGAACATGTTCATGTAGGCCAAATCGGGACCAAAAAACACCTGTTATATTAGATAACATCTATTGTTGGCGCCAAACTCATTGGGAACTACCAGATATCGATGTATTGTAAAACAGGACCCATGGGCCGAAACATGGCAAATCCACACCTGCAATTCATTAATGAAACAAATGCTGGATGCTCGTTGGCCGACCAGATTTCTTTATTGTTTGGTCTGCAATAATTTTAGTCGAGATAGAAGAATGGGGGTCCTCAAACACCACATGAACGGTCAGGAGGAAACTGAAAAATCTTACAGCACCATGGAGAAAATGGAAGGAGAGTGGACTACTTAAAGCAGCCATTGGATTCCAAAGGCAAGATTTCATATGTACTCCGCCATCGATTAGCATGCCTATTCACATCTAACCGAAACACTCATTGATCCTCGAGTTTACACGACCAGTAAAAAATCCAATAAGCATATTAGCTTAGAGCATGCACGTTCGATAAAAGATGGAGTATTAATTAATAACAACAAGAAACGCTTTGATTTGTGCACGCAACGAGAGTAAACGAATTCCCCGGCAAATAATCCATAACAAAATGGCTGTCGAAGCCTGGGAGCGCATAGAATAAAGTATATAGCAACGGGAAATTCAAGCTGGCCAACTCGTCTAATTGGTCGATGACCGCAAAACGACCAATTGGGTTCTGCCACACTCACTCCTTTGCCATCGCACACTCCGCCTAACAAGATCGTGATTATGAATTTGCCAGTCAGACAAAAAAAATCCATGTTAAATCGACTAATATTGAATGAAAAACTAACCACATGAAATGGAAAACAAGGAATTAAAGGCCCGATCCATATGACCAATTTATAAGTGGTCACCAACATTAGGAATTACAGTGTAGCCTACATGTACACTAGCATAATGCATAATTATTATTATAGATCTGAATTCCAACGTCTAACCGCATGCAACAAAAATAGGACCAATATAGTATGGGACTGACCAGCTACCGGAGTTTCATAAGTGATGAATGCTCCATAAGTTATTTAAATCGAAAATCAATTTGGCAATGGGAAGTTTTTCATGTATAATATTTCAAAATTCCTAGCACGCAATCTACAAGTAAAATACGCAAGCCATCAGCAAGATTCCAGCTGCAAATTTCCAATAATAATAATTATTATTTCTAGAACTTACGTGCCGAATGTACAATTGTAAAATCATGTTATTAAATACAAAGTAATTAGGTTCGCATCAAGAATTATAAGATAATCGAATATTTGTAACACGATAAAGTGTAATTACATAAATAGTCCCAAAAATAAAGCGGCAAAACATTAGGCATAACAAACAGGGTTATCCCACAGCTGTCGTAACAAAATCCCTTGACATTCCCAGGTTAACATTTTTATTTTCTCCTAACCTGTAGGGTTTCCCCATCAACTAATAAAAAGAAGAAACCTGCTCTTGAATATAAAGAAAGTTTTTAATAATATACTTATCAATATGGTCGTCGATTAGGAAGATTGGATCATTTTGTATTTGAATTTTTTATTATGAGTACGTAAATGTCCAAAACTTATTTTAACTTGCCAAATTTGAGTTTTAGGAAGATACATGTATGAAATACTTTTAGGATTGCAATTATAATTAAAAGTTTGGAATTCCTCCTGACTTGTTGAACGATTTTCAAAATCCCCCATACTTTCCCAGGTTTCCTAGTACCTTACTAATCCCCTGACTTCCCAAGTTTTCCAAGGATCCCCGATTAGTAATCATCAGAAGACATAAATTTTCAATTTTAAAGAGTATACGATGTTGGCATTATTTAACGTCTCTTGACTTCTGGTTTAAAACGAATATTACAGATTTCGTACAAGGGACAAACACCAGTTCTCTTACACCGTGCTTTGCAAGAGCACACTGGCCTTTGGCTCAAATCCGAAAAAAGAAAAAACGCGTCCGTTAAAACGCATTTGAATTTCAAACAGGTAGAAGTTTTTTGTGTGCTAATTTCGGCGGGAGCGAGGGGGGAACCACAGGCTCCCCCTCGAAAACAATGCTCGAACAAGAACAACAAACAAGGAGAGAGCTGCACCCCCTTCGTCCAGCTCACAAAACACATGCTCACAAAAAATGGCCGTTGTTTGAGGTTGGCATTGAATGAGCTTAAGCCTAGCGAACAACGAAAAAGCAGAAAAGGTGAATTCAGCTCCGGACAAAAAAAGCTCAACTCTTTCGTTCCTGCTCGTCGATTACAATAACCTGTTAGCCCCGAACACCCCCGCAGCAGCGACCGAGCAGCTGGCCGTGACAACTGCAGCATCTGACGGAGGTACCGAGGCCAGTAACCTGAAAAATCCATGCTAGAACAAAAGGGTGAGCCACGAAAAATATTAATCAGAAGGCACGCAAAACGTGATCATAATTAAGACGAACCCCGTTCGCTGATAACGATCGATCTCCAACGGACGCACATGTAAATGCAGCGAGTTTTGCATAAGACAAGTAATGGCCAACCAGAAAGAAAAAGGGGTAATGGGGATGTACCACGCACCTTTCCTATCACAATTGGCTAGTATAAATCGATTTGGCAATAGGCTCCAATAAAATTACAATAATGGAAACATCTGACGTAACTAAAATATCGAAAACTGATCATGACATTAAAATATCGTAAACTGCTCATGGTCATGGCCAACAAAGTTTACAAAAGTCAAATTAGGACCTAACGCCAATAGAATTAACAGTGACAATGGTCTATGGTGCTATTTTGAATTACTTTAAACAGTTTTATGTGAATTTTATCACTTATTGTTAAACTGATTATAATGATAGCAAAACTCATAATACAGGGTTTCCCAAGCGATGACATTTTCAACTTCTCTGACTATTCAGGTTGTGAAATAAATTTCCCTGACCACCCTGACCAGTGAAAATGCAAAAATGTGACATATGCCAATGTAAAGAATACAGCATTTATCGTGTGTGATAACTAATCAGGAAATAGAATACATTCCCACTAGGAAACAGTAAATTTAATAAGTGTTTTTGTGAAATTGCTTGATTGATTTTGTTAACCACAAACTAGCTGTGTAAAATGCATTATACTAATTTATTAAATTTCCCTGACATTTCCAGGTCTGGGGGAACCCTGTAATAATGTTTTATACTTATAGTTAGTGCGAGCAAACTTGATCTCCTTGATATGCCAAACTCCATAATAATATCATTCCATCTCATTTATCATTTTTTATCACTTAATAGTATCATTTAAAGATACTTAAGTCTATTGGATTTCACCAAAATCTCCATCCAGTGGCTATTTGCTACAACTTTAGGATCATCTTTAAAATGCGAATAATTGTTAACAATTGTAAGATTTCTTAACTGAGCACGTACCACACCCTCTGCCTGCAAATGATATACCATACATGTCCCGTTAACCAATTTGTCTTCCTTTACCAGGGTGATTCATCCGCGTCACAAAACATGTCCTAAAAAGCAAACAGCTCTAAAATATCCCTGTAATTAATGCCCACGCACCCACGGGGCATTAATCAGCCTGCCGGACAACTACTAATATTAGCGCACGAATGTTTTTGATCCCATTTTTATAAAGATAAATCTCCAGTTGGCATGGACGTCAAAATCCATCATCATTGTCCACATCATTCATCCAACGAGATCATAAAAGTGTACAACAGGGGCACGCTTTGAGCGATGGCAGTCGTGCCCCTGAGTGCTTATTAAGGCAGGGACCTCTACCGATGCTAGCAAAAGTAGTTCAGAGGTCCTCGTTTACAATACGGGGATCCTGTCAAATTGTTTGGCCATAGCAATAAGGGAAACCCATTGAAAACAACGAGAACTGAATTTGGCGAGACAGATTTTACACCAAAAGTGTGAAGTTGAACCACATAATGAAACACTATTCTGTAAATGGCGTCGATTTAAATGTGTTTTAGAAAATACATTTCCATTCCACATTGACGTCAATCATTTCTAAAACAATGCTAGATGTATCAACGTTATTGGATGACGGAAACTGTGCCTTTTCAACCAATTCAGAGCTAGAATTTACTCCATCAATATCATGCTTTTGTAAAAAATGACCGCCATTACTACAGATTTGATAATCTTCGATAACAAAAAAGCATCATTGCTGCAACCACCATGCAAGCCACACCTTGACTTTCGTATCAGAAGACAAATTGACTTCCAGAGAAGTCACATTTTCATCCCACCGACCTCCCACCATGCTGGACTTCTTTTATGGACAGTCCTTTGCTTTGACACAATCCAGCAACTTCCCATATGTTGAAGTCAGCGAAAGATTCCCACCATGTCAACAAAGGTCAATATTTGCATCAAGTTTTTCTTTAAGCTCTTGACGTTACAAGTTTAGCGAGATATATAGGTATCCCAAATTCGGGCTATGGCGTCACCGTGACGTCACGCAGCACGAGAGATAAAAACGGGGGGTGGGTGACAAGAAAGAGCTTACTAGCTCCTGCATGTAGCTCCCCGATGCATTCGTTTGGATTACAAATGCAAGACCATGGCTGCCAATAAGAAAATGGTCAACTTGATTTGACGCCATTATCGAGTGGTGAAGTGCCAAATGGGCCAACGTGTAATGGCATTTTATCGCTCCACGTACATCTCATTCGGCAGCAGCGCCGTAATTCCCGATTACCATGAAATGTATCCCATTGCAGTTTAGATAGATATCCCAATTTCATCTTCCCTCTCCTACTCTATATACATCTAGAAACTATTGTGATAGTCTAGCTGCCATTAACTTGATTGCGAATCGCTACTCCATCTATACATATATATACGTTTAGAAAAGAAAGAATTCCCCCATGGTTTTTCATTATAAACTGCTCAATCAGGCTATCGCGCAGCACCTAGACCGATGATCATCTCCTATTTATAAAACTCAATTAACGCTGCAAAATGGTATACCAAATTTCACTTCAGATCTGGGATCTATTCAAAAACTCAAGAAAGAAGATACATGAACTGTTAAATTCCATTTTACCACCTCATGAATGCTGATTAGCTGCATGGTCAGCAGGCACTGGCGCGATTTAATGACATTATGGCAAAATAGAAAATACGATGTTATATTCAGCACATGCCAAAAGAACAAATTTGATATTGATTGATCAGATTTGGGTAATCAAAAGTTACAGGGACCTACAATGCAAATGATAGAACTGCATTATAATTGGATATTATCAATCCCAATATAAGATATCGTATAACAGGGTTCCCCCATGCAGAGATGAAATTTTCAACTTTACTGACTTACAGTTTTGAAAATAAATTTCCCCGACCACCCTGCATGGCCATTGAACATGCAAAAACATGGCATGCCAAGGTAAGGAAAGTTATATTTATTGCTTATTATATATAAACAGGAGATAGAACAAGAAATTTCACAAGGAAACAGCAACATTAGATTATTTTTTTAAATTTTTAATTCACAGAATTGCTTGTCATCTCTTGATTTTTAAGAACCAATAACTAGGTATGCGAAATCTGTTATTGATTTGTTGAATTTGTTGAAAAGTAATTAAATTTCCATTGAATTTTCCAGGTTTTCCAGGTCTCGGGGAACCCTGGATGAATTATAACCCAATTTTTTGCTTTGTGGATCAATGAATGCAAAATTTCCATGACCCTAATGCATGCAAATTTCATGACTTCCATGACCTGTAGGCGGATATTTTGCACCTGCCACAAGAACCAATTGGTTTTGCTTGAACATATTTGGATAATCAAAAGCTGCTGGGACCTACAATGCAGGTGAAACAATTGCAATATACAAGAAATATAATTGGAGGTTAATCCCAAAAAAGATGTCTAATGACCAATGGTCATATATTCGAATATTTCACGATTTACTGCTGCATACATTAAGTGGCGACAACTCCAGGAGTCGAAAAATAATAAATTTTAAAATTTGAATTTTCCTGCTATACAGACTAGATCCAGCGTACAATGACCGGAACAAGCATGGACGTCATTGCCCAGTTGCTGGATTCGGCCATTAGCGAGTGACCAACGCACACTGATTAAATAAATCTATAACCGTATACGGACGTTAGACGAAGGGGCCAAGGATTGGTATTGATGAGAAGGGTCAGACAGAGGCAAGGGGGGACGTAAAGAGGGAGAAATATAGATTTTAATAACGACACAGGAAGGGCAAAAAACATTATTACTGCGTGCAACCGTGGATTGTTTTATCCACAAGAAGAAAGAAAACATGTCGGCCAGTCCCTTTGAACCATAATCCTCTATGATCATCGTGGACACATCTTGAAAATGAAATCCTGTAAGATGTCAGTCTCATTTACCTTCTTAAACTAAAAGTTAATAGTACACGGTGTCTATTTGATTTATATTGCAAATACCATGACTTTTGAATGACTTTTCCATGGCCTGAATTTAATATCATGACTGATGGAACGAGCTGAACGGACACAATGACGTCATATACATGTAGGCTACATTACCCAGTGTCTAGAAAACTGGAAAAAAAAACAGTCGGTGGTAGTCGATTAAGAAATCCGCAAACAAATTCAAGCTGGTTCCGGGCCATAGTAAAAATCGAACATACAGGGTGTTCGCGAAAGCTGATTTCCCCATCGCAAAACCAAGACTAGCAACTCCTCGGATCGCAAACTAGCGACAACAGTTGGCCGCCGCAGCGCCTTTGAGATTCCGGTGTGGATGCCCTTGCAAGATTGCGGCTGTTAAACTTCCCAATGGATTTTACAGGTTAGCCATGGCACGCTGCGAGACAGACGGATAAAGAAAGTTGCTGCAGCGCCGTCTACGACGCGCAGACGCACAACGCTCGTAGCAAACGAAGCCATTTATAGCCGACCACGGCTTGCGAAAACGTTCGGCGAATAGACACGTATACACATTTCATGTTGGGAGAATTTGCTCAAAATGTGCAAACTGCATACAATTGCTAAAGTCATTGTTTTCGTAGGCCAGTAAACACATCGGGATGTAAAGTTCGGGTGAAATATACTACAGTATATTGGTTGAACAAAATACAAAGGGTTCCCAGAGCTTTAGTAACAAAACCTCCTACATGAATCTCATAGGTTTTCCAGTTTAAGAAAAAATATTTTCCCCTGACCTTTAGTTTTCCCATCGACCAATATACAGTAAAGTACCTGCCCTTTAATATAAATATTGCCGTTCATGCATCGATATACCCATTGACTATGGCGATAATTAATGAATTTGAATATTAAAGGAATTCACATAACATCAAAGTATTTGCAAATATGAAGCCAAATAGAAGGAATCAATCGGCCATATTTGCGGTTTTCTTTCATTGTACAAAGGGCAATTTCACCTAAAAACCACGCTACATCACACGCCATAAGTAATATACATATGGAATACCTTCTGGATTGAAATTATAATTAAAAGTTAGGAAGTCCCCTCACTTTCCCAGTATTCCCAGGTTCTGTGTGATACCTGAAAATATGAAAACACTCGTTACAGATATGCAATTCTTTTCGCGATATATTGATGTTGCATGGTAGGATTTGTTTACAACATACACTCAAGTCTCCAAAACTGACCAGAGTGTCAATAATGTTAAAATGTGGTAATTACGTTTCTAGTAAGTGTTCTAGACTTTCCGGCCACCCTGTAGGCGGGCGTCATACAACGTGGGACAAAAGTTACGTAACCGCCAAATCAAACGATATGTCACTCGGTACGAACATGCAAAACAAACACCGTGATAAAAAAACCGATTTTTTTCAGTCACGTTTAATTGTTGAACAACACAGCGCACGCAAACAGCGACTCAACGAGCTAGGCAGCAAAAAACGTCAGCGGGGAAAAGAAAGAAAAAACAGCCAAAAAAGCGAAATATCCCACGCTTCTTAGCTCGCTTCCCAGTTGGCCCAAAAAACAATTTTCTGCTAAAGATGACAGATTAAGAATAGACAAGACCAGTTTTCCATTACTCTATGAGAGATGAGATTTTTTGCGGATACATCTAGCGTTGCTGGGGAGAGGAGCTAGGGTGATGGCGTCACCGATGGAAGATATATATGGAGAAATAAGTGAATAGAGAGGAAAAGCAAGGGCAAATTTAGCTCTCTGGGATCCCTATCGGAGGATGTCCCATTATCCCCCAAGATGGCTCCTGCTGCTAGCTCACAGAGGTTCCCCCTTATTTTGCTTCCACTAAAGCAACCACCACCAAGCAAGTAACCATCGCCTGCCAATGCTCTCCGAGGAGAAAACACACAAAAAAGCAGCGAGAATTTAACAATGAATGCATCTGTGGACGATGGAAGTTTTCGCCCTTTTTTTTCGGCATTTTTTTACGCGTTTTTTAGCCCCCTTGCCAGCTACCACCCGTCACAATGCCCTCATCTACCAACTGTTTAGTTCACTCACCCACCACATTTGCTCGACACCTTCGCCTACGAGCCGCTGGAGAGAGAGAGAGAAAACTTAAAAAGCATTAGGTGCACTTAAATCCACACGGCCAGAAGTGAAAGTCTGCGAGACCTGTAGGCTTTTGGGGTCGCCTTGAAAAAGCATTTGATAAATGAACCAGGTCCACGAACACCCCGAGGCTCCCACTTAATAGTCCACGCTTACTTAGTGCTGACGCGTACTAAGTTCATGGCAACAATACACGTGCATCAACATTAGGTGCACTTCAATTATAAAACTGCATCATTTTGCACTCGCTATTAGATTATGCAAAACTGTTATTGAAACAAGACCAGGCTTCACGTAGCAGCACAATGAATTATGGCCCTATTGAAAATAAACAAAATGGCGGTTTGCAACATTAAAATCGCACACTGCAGTTTATAGGCGATTAAAACTTTCGTTTCCGTTGATTGACAACCAGGGTGATTGGACGAATCTGCAAATCAATTGCCTTGACTTTTCCGGACTGCCATTCACCCTGTTTTACACTCCTCGTTAGATTTTGCATAAAGGCTATGTGAACAAGACCTGCAGTGTTCACGTGTAATATGCCGCACGATAAATTATGGCCACATATTAAGAACAAACAAAATGGTGTTTGCACTGAAATCGCACGTTGTTGCATACTGGCGTCAAAGACTCAAAAGACGTTGCAGCGTGGTATAGGCTACCATCCAGGTAAGCTCAAGACATCAAGATCCCAATTTCGTTGACGGCCACATTTCCTCTTCCACGACGTGATCCAGAAGCATACCAGACGAGAACGCGAATTACAAATTAACCACTTGGGAATCGTGAAGGGAATTTAAACTTGATTCAATAATATCGATTTCAAATTACAGGGGGAAAAATGCCTGCAGATAAGCGTGTCATCCCATTTCAAAAAAGGACGAAATCGAGAAATCGAAATCGATTTCGTATCGTTGCATTTCACTGAACTACAGTCAGGATATTTCGGAATTTACGATGGTGGCCTATGTGGTAATTTCATGCTAAACAGGTAATTATTTCAACCCTGATGATGATGCATCAATAACACCACTGATACCAGATGTAGGCTAGAGGGGCAAGTTGTCAAACCTCCAAGTTGGGTCTTCAGAAATCATGCAGAATCAGTTTAGATTTTAGACTGTATCATCTTTCCCATGAGCATTGCAACATCCCAGATTCAACTAATGCATTAAAGATACACAAGACAGGTTTCCCAGCCTTCGTTGGAGCATGTTACATGTACTTGGCATATGCACATGTACAAGCATCTTATTCAGCATGTATTTGTTTATTAAAATTATGATGATAGTCAGGGGCTGCAGCATCTCTTAATGATATTAGCGGAAGTCTGTAGCACATTTCTCGATACATGTACTAACGAACAATGGCATTTGCCGTTGCTGACAGCCCTGGCATCAAGCTGAAGTTGGCCAGACCGACTCCATGGATCCTATAATGGCAATTTGGTCGATGCATACATAAAAGAGAGGAAGACATCCGGTATGTACGTACATTGTATACGAAACACGCATATACATGTAGAGCCAAGTGGTTCCAGAAGCACGTTTTTCTGCCCAAACTCCGACCAATCCTCGAGTTAAACTAAACAACTTGCCAGCCAACCAGACGAAACCAATTGAATTGAATCGACCGTCAACGAGGGGGTCGGCGTGGCAGAAATATTGATTTTTCGGGATTTTCATTCAACTTTCCCCGCACTCGGATACGAGACGTGCACTAAGAAAAAAGGTGATAACGCGTTTGCTCGCCCAAGAAAAACGACAGGGACCCCCAACCTAATTAAGCCGTATTTGACTTAGCAAAACTAGAAGCCACAGCCGTTAAATAGCGTTAATTTCTAATGCCAAGGAAGGAATTTGGGAGGCGAAAGACACGTACAGTGTATGATGCCACTGTGTCATGGTGAACACAGTAGCTGCTTATAGACCGTATATACAGTGTATACAGCCAACGAGCCTCACGTTACAAGATACGCTCAATTGCTGCATTTCCAGCCAGGTTTTAAAAGTGGCTGCCTTTAGTCTGCACGTTAATCTTAAGTGAACTTATAACGTGATACGCTGGCATTTCCGAGCATTAAGAGGAAGAATCAGTTACCATGGACACACGATAACATAATACATGCATGATCAGATAATGCCACTCGAAAGGGACTTGACCGAAAATGCTTCAGACGTTGAAAAGTTCAACAATTTTGCGTGAATGTCTCCCAAAGCATTGTCCATGGCCCTATTCCACATTCAATACTAGTAAATACATACAAGTGTTTGTGTTCCACAACAAATATTTTTTATATTTCTGAGGTATTACTCCATACCTTCAAGTTACAAGTACATTTAATCAAATGTGGATCAGATAATGGCACTCAAAAGAGGCTTGACATAAAATTCTTCAGACTTTGAAAAGTTCGACATTTTTGCATATATACCATAAAGCATTTCCAGGGTCCTATTCCACAAAGGTATGGAGTTATACTTGTGTAGATGTACAGTATGGAGTAATTCATACAATTGTTTGGGTTCCACAACAAACATTTTCTCCATAACTTATTACCCCATTAACTTCAAGTTACATGAACATTTAATCGAATTGTAAATTACTAATAATTACAAATTGTGCGACATTATTGGTGGAACACAATACCATACAAGCCCATATTTTTCAAGTCCACACAGTTGCAACTTTTACACTAATACATACTTGCCATGTTTGTGGAATAGAGCCCAGATGCTAATCCCAAAATTCATCGATGAAAATCAATGACACTACTGAGCAATAGTGGTAGTCTGGGTGTGAGGCAAATAACCTAACTACAACAGTATCCTTGCGCAAGACGGTACATATACAACTTGGATAGCTAGAATGAATAAACACCCCAAATATTTGTACATCTAAGTCAAAGTATAGTACGTGACACCCATATCCGCGAGTAACATTGGGTTGACCACTGGCCTGTGATGATTTGTATCATATAGGTGCAGAGGGGTGGAGTTCTCATATCATCGATTAACGCTGTAATCTTGGCTCAACGTATGCACGTCACCCATTGGTGCAATTCAACCACTGAGTAATTACTACAGCCACCTGGAGCCAATGGTGCAAACGGAGAGGACCTGAGCGCATGGTTGACCCTGGCGGAAACGACAGCATGGACATCATGGCATGATTTCGTGTTATAGAACATGTGATAAACACCGGGTATGCATGGTAATAGAATGTTTTAATGACGGGGAAAACTTCAGTTTGGAGCAAGGACTCAGTATTAGTCGAGCTCGTATACTCCTACAGGCGAAATTACGTCAAAGCGTGCTTTCATCTTTTGACAAGGGACAAGGCAGTCCATTTAATTTAATGGCAATTTATATTTAATGCACATGAATAACGGCACATCGATGAAATCGTGCAATTCTGTTGTTTCAGAGAGGGATAATGCACCATGCAGGAAGCATCCATCCAAACGCGGATTTTAATGGCTAAACTCCTTGAAACCAAGATAACTTAGTCCCAAACGAATTTGTAACGAGACGAGAGATTTCACACCAGCGTTAAAAGGTTTATCGTGCAATTACGTCGAAAAATCCCTAATTAGACAGCCGAAGCAGATCATTAAACGTCGCATCTACAACGGCAAGCACCCTTTAGCATAACAATGTGACATGTTAAAACAATTCCGGAAATCGAGAAACAGCACGTAATATACAGTATACAGGATGGCTCGCGAGACATTCGCAAACTTTCAGAAATCGATTAAGGATTTTAACGAACCTTGTTAGCAATCGACACAGTACAAAACCGATACGGAAGCATTTAAACAATAATAATAATTGAATTCATAAACAAGGCGTAAGGTCAAAATTTCATTTTCGTTTCCATAGCAACAGCCACGCTGCTTAATTTAAATAAACTAATTAATGGGAGGAATTTGTGGGATTTTGAGGACCACATACAGGGTTCCCACTCAAATTCTCAAGCTTCTCAAATTCTTAAGCTTCTCAAATTCTCACTAACAACGTTTCAGTCATTTCCCTGACATTTTACACGAGGGTTTCATAAAAATAGAAATAATTCAAATGATGAATTTCCCTCTTAATGCATTTTAACTACATGAAATTTAATTTATGTAACCAATATAATTTAAGGATGATTTTATGCATGACATTCACTATACATGGCGACTGCCAATAATGCAAATTTATGGTTTTAAAGGGTTCCCACATTTTTTGAAAACAAAATTCCCTGACTTTCCAGGATTTTCCAGGTCATTTTTAAATTTGTCCATGACCATGGAAAATCAACATTTCATTACTATACTTTATTTTTACTTTGCAAAGATATTTATTTCTAGTAAAATGGATACAAAAATTGGAACGTGAACATTTGAAAACATTTGTAACTTGAATAGAGTAGACTAACTTTTCAAATCATGATTTAAAAATTTTAGGGGCTTATTTTTGTCAGTATAATTTTGATCATAAAAATTTCAGGTCAAATTTTACATCTTCCCTGACTTTCCAGGTTTTTCCAGGTTGTGGGAACCCTATTTTATGTCTCTTAATTAAGAAAATTGATGAAGGGAGGCATGCAGGACACTAAGTGACCAACCACTCATCTGACAGAACTCAGCTGATCCTCAAAAATGGCGTCCATACAAGTCGTTTATACCGTATTAAGAAAGGGGGAATTTCATCTCTGGTTCCCTCAATTGTGTAGCGACTTATGTTGTCCCCGCAGGAATGCTGAAGGTTTTCTGTCCTCCCTTGTATCGGTGTATTTATAGGAACAAAGTGACAAGTTCGTTTCGAAACAAAATCACCTTTTATGGACGTCGATAGGTCCTCTCAAGCCATGTGCAGGGGCAATACGATATGGCTGGGTCCAGTCCGTTGATGACCAATAACGGTTAATACACGAGAAGCTTATAGATTTCACCCTCAGACCCATACGCTTCTTCCGGCTTACATCATAACGGGGACCAAAAAACAAAATGGCGCCTAATGCATCCATTATCGCATCAAAAAGCATGCGCGATAAAAATAACCTATTTAGTAAGTTGTTAAAAACCCACGGAGCATGCATACATGTACACAGGCGCGTTTACGAGCGTATCAATATTAATTTCACAGGTGCTTTTTTACGATGTTCATACATAATATGGATCTGATAAAAGAAACGAAGTGAGAAATGTCTATGAAGACGCGTGTGCGTGCCATTATTGCATACGATACACCAGCCTAGACCTAATGGTTCAGAGCGTGTATACATTTCATCAGTTCATATGCACATACTGCATCACGAACATAAAAGTGTGCGTCAATTAGCGCTAGAACAACGCTAATCAAGTGACACATAGCGTATCTAGGGCAAATGAATGCATGCGTATAGAGGATGTAATGAGATTATACACTATGCGTATTTTGCAGAATTTTGCATAATGTGTATATGTCGAGCAATATGGCGTGGGGCTCATACTGTATACAATTTCTACAGCAGTCCATGCCAGCTCGATCGTATACATGTATTTGCGAGGTTCGTGACGGAAAAAAAAACACAGTGCAATGGGAATGGAAAATGAAGCGACGGTCAATAAATTACGAATTACTTTTCAAAACACGGGCAAGTGCGATAACAACTTAAGAAATTCGATAACAAATAATTCAAATTCATCGGAAAATTAGATCACGGATTCATTGAAATGCCATATATCAGGTACATGTATTTCAATAACGCGTCTAAGAATATGATACTAGAACCAATAATTCGCGCTATATTTTCTTAGTATTCGTGCATATCCATATTAATGACTGCTGATAATAAATGAACGAATAACCATAAACCTAGGCCTAAACGACGATGCTTAGGTCACCTACTGTATACAGTAGATGACAACAGTTAGCTGGCTGGCTTACATTACTCAGGGTGACCGACCTGAATTTTCAATAAAATTTCCCGGACTTTTCCAGGTTTTCCAAACTCTTTTTGCCAAATTTCCAGATCATTTAAAACACATTTTTGTCGAATTTAACACTTTGACATCAGACGGGGTCAAAAATTAATAACGATGGGAACACTGAGTATTATTTTTTTGTTGAAATCACTAAATCCCAAATACTGCATTTTGTATAATTTCGTAAGTTATAGCCCCGTATTTATCTTTAGGATTGCCGTATATAGGTTGCAACACTTAAAAAACTACCAGAAAAGAAAACGATTTTTTTTTGTTGGATGGAATACATGTTAGTGATAGGTGCGAAATTAGGCCAACGTTAAAAATTCCACAAACAAACTAACATGTTAGTGGATTTTTCATAAGAAATATTAACAACAAATAGTCTTTCTTTGCTTTTCTGAGTCTTCTTAACAATAAAACTGTTGTACCCCAACAAATTTTCAGACATATGCATTTCCCTGATTTTTCCGGAACATTTCAATTTAACTGACTTTTCCAGGTTTTCCAGACGGCCAGTCACCCTGAAAAAATTGCTTTAAAAGTAAATTAAATGAATCGTATACTCGTATCATTGGAATTCAATATATTTTATGAAAGGGTAATATTCATGAAGCGCTGACGTTTTTCAATGTGCATGCATAATCAGTTGCATCATATATTCACGCTTGAAATACAGACTTCGTTACATGCTCCGTTTTTTCTTCTTTTTTTCTGAAGGCTCCCGTATACTTATCAATTGTGTGTAAAAAATCAGTTTTCCGACGCTAATTCCATAATTAAATAAGAGTTAATGAGTTAATCTTTTGCTATCACAAATGATGTATACAGTATAGCCTACACCGTATATACATGTATATATACCCATTAACAAAACTGCCTTGAAAACTACAAAGACTGCATAAGTTGGAAATTGTACTGTATGTCAGATATAGAAGCAGTTTAGCCTAATGTGTGAATTGATTTCTGACATTATCCAGCATGGTGGATATGCAACCGAATCCCTTCCTCGTTTGACCAATCAGGCTTTGGGAGGGCTGTAACAATGGACGCCGCAAAACGAATGAGTTCCCAGAGCAGGCTTTTAGCAACAAAAACAACAACAAAGCTCTTATATTTCGTCATCCGAAACAACCTCAAAATGGACGTGCACAGATGTGACATGAGAAAAAATATAGCGTAGGCTATGCTTATTATCACGTAATAATTCGTGAAAGAATTTTGTCTACCAGGAATACTGTTCCATTAATTCGCCTTATAATGGAAGTACACTAGTCTTTCCATTCAGTGTTTCACCAAGATTAGATTTCCGAGAGTGATGCATATTTTAGCATCACAACCCACTAGTTAAGATAGGTTTAATCACCTGTATGTTATTAATGGTGTCATCTCGTCTAATTGTAAACGAGAGAATAATAAAAGTATTATATTCAATGCCAATTATACTGCAGGCTGCCCATGACTATATATATATACGGTATAGTGGCATCGACTATTCGCAACAAAAGTAATTTTTTATTGGCCCCATTCACCTGCTCGACAATAATACAGAAATTCGCGGAAATTATAAACCCAGTGAAAATTAACAATAAATTATGCAGCATCAACAGCAAATCACACGCAGGCTTCTAAATATTTCCCCAGTATAAATGCATTTTCATTTACGACAAATTATCAATAAGATGCAATTCTATATAAACTCAAAACAAATTGAAAAAAAGAATGTATAAAGTACCTGATTGAAAATTAATGAGTTTCTTACGTAAATTAGTGGCGGAATTTTGGATACAGTGTCGTTTTATCTTAATTATGTGGATGATATTCGCAGGTTGTTGGGAGGATTGACACAAGAGCTCATTTGTGGAAAGAGCCAAGTAATTTCTAACAAAAACAAGATTGTATGCATGGTAAATTAATTATTGCATTAACATGAATGTAATTCAATAATTATGTTACGTATCGTACTTACAAAAATAAGTTTATTTTTTATTAATATTCACAGTTTTTACTTGTTGTTAAACCTATTTTTTATTAATGTTATGCGGAATTAACTAATTATGATAATTAAGTAATTAATATTTCCATGAACTTCGTGCTGTGATTGTTAAATAAACTTCAAATTTCGATATACTTCAACATTTTCAGAAATTATACTTATTATTGTCATAAGCGTGAGCTGCGATAAACATTTAGCACCTCGCTGACTTAATTTCTAATAATAGCAACGCTCGTGTATAGGAACCTACTTACTGTATGTTCCCAATTTCTAAATTCGACAAAGTAGCAGAATGTCGATCGTTAATTTATAAATCCAATTAGGCCTGCCACACGTAACGAAACCCCGAGGCCTATTTCTGTCTCTAGCTTTGAACTCTGCTCAACCCAGCTCCTAATAGGGGGGTGGGGGTTGCAATGGAAGGACAATCTAGCTGTATTTGCTGGGCAGTAGTTTTTTCATATTGAATGAAACAATACAATAGCACGGTGGCCATTGTGTACCGTGACGTCGTCGAACCACATCGTTACATCTTTTTAGCCAGAAGAAATACAATTTTCCGTGGGCCTAAATTGCAAGAATAACAAATGCTGATTTTCCAAATAATTCAGTGGGCAGATACATGTATACAGTGCTAGGTAGCAGAAATGCGCTGGCAGCGGATTATTGCGCGCCTTCGACCATGATGCCCATTCACACGAATCAATGAAACTGAATTCGAGCATATAGGAAAGCTTATAAGCGAAAATAAATATCACGATTTGAGATTAACTACAAAAGCAGATCAGCGAAAACGAGTCTGAAAACAGCCAAATATAGTACGTCCGCTATAGGCCTAGGCCACGGCTCATCCCATTTTGCCTTCAGCGTTTTCCTCAAAAGGTCAACGCCATGGCTGCTTGCTATTAAGCCAGCAGAAATTTGGACGGATAATTAATAGAAAAGTGTTATCGAGGCAGGGTTACACACTGCCTTTCTTGTCTTGAAACCGAGACAAGGCAGGCGGGCAATATGGCGTCATTGTACCCGAACCACTCGAGGCGCATGCGCGCTGCTTCATACGGTGACACAGACACCACGCTACATTGGTGGCCAGCGTTCAATCTGATCGGAATTCAAAACAGGTTTCGTAGATAGCAAAATGGTCACGATAAAAATCTTTCTTTCACTGAAGTAAGATGCATTAATAAATTCATTAGTGATAAGCTACGAACACTAACCATCCGACACATGGCATATACTGATATATATATATATATATATGTAGATGCGTTCATTCTGCCATTTTAAATTATACACTTCACTTCAAAATTCACCACGGTTCCCTTCAATTCAAAAGTGATGAAAAACGTACATGTATATACGATTAATACAGTGGACTCCGCTTAATGTAAACGCGGATCATGTTATCATTCGTTTATTGTTATCGAAATTGCCAAGTCCCAAGGCTCGTATCCAAATACACAGTAAAATCATTAATTGAAGATTATTGTAATCAACAATTCGCCTATTGCTCTCATTTTTCTTCATGGAGGATTAGTAATAAATATTGAAAATTTCGAGGAATGTTCTTCCAAATTTTCGATATTAATTGATGAAAACATTTCAATAGCAGCCCAATGACTAAATCTGACACTTGCCAGGCTGTCTGTGTCTGCAGAACTGACTGATGATAATGATTTTGATATTGACTAAGTGTGCAGCATAAATCAATTGATTTTCAAATTCAATACACATGTATATATGAATACGAGAACGCATGTCATTAAAGAACTTAAACAGAAAAATTGTAAGAAAACCAATATAGGCGATTGATTTTTTAGCTATAAATAGCTTTGTAAAGTTAAATTATGGTGATGTATATGCACATAAGAATTCAAACTAAATAACGATCATTCGGCTACTGTTATCCAAATAACCAGGGCTCAATGAGATCATATTAAGCGGAGTCCACGTTATAGTTGAATCTCATAACGTTTTCATTGGTCACAAGCCCTGTCACTTGCACTTAGTGCCAGA
This sequence comes from Kryphioiulus occultus, assembly GCA_034687865.1. Taxonomy (NCBI): domain Eukaryota; kingdom Metazoa; phylum Arthropoda; class Diplopoda; order Julida; family Julidae; genus Kryphioiulus; species Kryphioiulus occultus. The sequence goes on along the minus strand of JAQGAF010000590.1, from coordinate 3,050 downwards.
AGGATTAAATTAAGGAATAAGCCCTTTCATTTATAATAGATGGCGTTCCTCAGCCACACCTGCAATCCACATGTGTCATTCAGGGCGACATTTTCAAAATAATTTGGGACATATAAAGGATTTTGCGATCAATCTACGATGTCCACGACGCCATATATCATTTGGAACTCCAAACGTTCATAGAAAGCTAATCCAAAAAATTAAAAACGCTGGATAAGGAATGCACGTTTGAGTAAAATATGCCCTTGCAAATTATCTACAGATTGCATTATTTTGACCCGCAATCTACTCAGGCTTAAATTTCGACCAGTTCGATTGTGCACACTTTTCATCACACATTGGCAACGACCGGAGACGTCACTATAACAGCTATAGTGTGCATGCCGAAAAAAAAAATGAAAGAGAAAAGAAAGAGGGGTTGAAATCAGGGTCAGTTCAAGTGAGGGTACGGAACAAGACCTATTTTTTATACGTGCGCGCAATATTATGTATATGAAAGTTGCTTTCACAACCACGAGCTATGGGTAAGGTTACATTCGACCTAACCTTAGCCAATATACAGGGTCCTATGGTACGTACAAGGGGGCTATATGTGAGGTTACATAACAGGGAGCGAGAGGACACGGGGGGTAGGAGAAAAAAGAGGGGGAAGAAACCAGGAAAAAAAAAAGACAAAAAAGCATGAACCGACTGACCCTGGTCCGACCTAGGGTTCTACGACCCAGCTACGGACAAAAAATTGTTCTAATGGCCACCGTGACATTAAACATTGTCTGAATACTAGACCAAAATTAAGATTTCCCCCCCAAATTTTTATACACGGAATTATATCAACCATATCAATCGGTACAATAATCAGCACAGCCTTTAGTTTCTCAACACACACGTATAGTCCAAATCATAAAATGCACGTCCGTATACAGGAATGAAAAAAAGTATCACCAGACATAATTAAGAGAGCTCAGACGTTAAACGTGCTTCGGTGGCAAATCATTGCAAGGATAATGCCTATAGCTTTCAAAAAATTAAAAAGCAGACGAAATTTAAAGAAATGAAACACTGAGGATTGTCTCATTTTTGAGGATGGGTGCATCCTATATACTGTGTATACCTCACGATTTCGGTATACTGTCTCCTTATATTAATGCGGTATTTTCTATAGGTAGTCACTACTAGGTACATGTATATACTAGGCAGTCAGAAGTGTGTTTTACACGACACTCCTGTTTGCAATAAACCATGCACTATGGGGAATTCAACAAACTAAAGCAATTGTAACTAATTGTTTTAGTAACATGCAATTGTCATTTATAATTTCACGAAAAACGTAACGCCGAGTTACACTACGAATCATTGTACACATATTCACGAGTACGGTCAAGTGTCTGCATGACAGAATTTAGCGAGCATAAACTACAACGTATAATGTCAATTTTCGATAATAAAACGATGCTTCAACCGCAGGTATATATATACGCCATTTTAAAATTAGATAGCGTTGAATCGAATTAAGAAATGCAGAAAAAATGTTCAGGCTATATATTATAGTATGCCACCCAAATTATCACGTTTATGGTAAATATAATACTAAGGACATAGGCCTATGTGTTTCCCTGCACTCGGTAATGGAAAACGAGCTTAAAACTCTGGTTATATTTTACCTTGCTCCAGGAACACGGTCAAAACAGTCTGTTCACTAAAATACCAACGTGATAATTAACTGTGTTTATTTATCTACCACGTTTCTAATTATCGCGTTTATTAAAGGAATAGTAGAACACTTGGACCCTATACACAGTATTAGTACATGTACATGTCGAGTATTCTATCACATTCAACACTGTATTAATTTTTTCATTCATTCTACCACAGTCAACACTGTATATTTCCTTCATTCTACCACATTCAACACTGTATTCATTTTTCGCTTAAGTTTTAAAATGACAGTCAGTTTGGGTATGACCAATATGACGATATAGCTGCATGGCACTGACATGGTGATTGTTTCGAAACAAGAAAATATGATCCAAATGAGTGGTTTTCCCATGTCGGCGCTAGAAGATGCGCTGCCTCGTTATAGGGAGCCAACTATAGTCCAGTCAACTCGATTCAAATTAATATCAATGATGATCAGTGACAGGCCCAGACTATTCCATTCATTCATTTAGCTATAGCAGCGCATGGACAAAGACAGTGCGTGGGAGATCGAATAATTACCAATATCGGGGGCCACACGCGTGCGGTCTATGGCTTTATCTTAGGCCTATAAGTGAATTGTTTTCAAATACCCAATGAATAAAAACGAAACAAAATGAACAACGGTCACGTTACCCCGAGTCCTGGCTGTGTGGGTGCGATGAGATCCGTACGTAGACACGGGGGTGAAGACAGCACGAAACATCTTCATGATTCGGAATTACTGGCACACACCGAAAAAGCGAAATATATCCTCTGGCTGACGATTCGGGCCTTTCTTGGGTCGTCAAAAATCAATTTTCACGAATGAAAACCAAAAATCAAAATGACTGCATCGAATATTCCACGGAACACATGCGGGCACGAGACTAGCGTTCGAAACCTGCGAAACCGGAACGAACGCGCGCACGAGCGGCTAACGTCCGGTGACCCAAAATGCCGTGAAAAAATAAAACAAAAACAGAAGCAAAAATGAAGAAAACCGCACGATTTCTCGACGAAGACCAGGGCGAGGACAAACAGAACGGCACCAGTTTAAATCCTCCGATGTTTTGCATTTGCAGGTGAGCTTGCATGTAGTTTGACGGATGGGGAGCTAGGCCTAGCTGCATAGCCAGCTCCATAATTCACACTGCTGGGTCTGCGAGAACACGCGTGCTGCGTTGCTAACCGAAGACGTTCAGCTTTTTTAAGACGCGTAAAAAACGCGAGAAAAGGCGAGGGGGAATTGGGAACAAGGTCTGAGTTTTGGGCGAATAAAAAAGCGCCTCGATCATCGGCAACGGCACAAGGCAAAGGCATGGGGGTTTTGGCATCCAGCGTTCCTACGGAAAAAGCAACATTCCTGATCCAGG
>JAQGAF010000589.1:0-46773 GCA_034687865.1 Kryphioiulus occultus | reverse complement strand
AACACGCATTACTAACAGAGTTAATAGTTCTGCTTACGTAGAAAATCGTGACAAACTTGAAATTTATTGTACGAATTAACGAAAGGCATTTAATTTCTCGAAATATCGTTTTCCCACCCCAAAAGCGAGTCAAGTCAGCTTTTAATGCTCAAAGTAGCCAAATTCTAGAGAAAATGTTTGGTTGGGTACCAAGCCCCAAGCAGAACTAAAGAAAACTAGTCATGATCTATGACATCCTATATGAACACAGTGACTTTTGTTTTTAAATGTACTTTTTAATACGGTTCATGCTGCGAAGGAAATAAAAAGAGTTCATAATTTCAGTCGTCGTATATTACAGGGTTCCCCCAGAGATGGCATTTTCAACTTTCCTTCCTTTTTTCCCCGATCATCTTGACTACAAAAAATTCAAAAATTTGACGTGCTAATGTAAGGAATGCCATATAAACAGGAGACAGAACACAAATTTTCACAAGGATAAAGAAATTTTAGATAAGTTTTTTTAATTTCTTTTACAGAATTGCTTGTCATCTCTTGATTTTTGTACTAACTAATAACTAGCTATGCAAAATCTGCAATTCACTTGTTGTATGCCTTCGACTTTTTCAAAGTAAATTCATTTTCCATGACTTTTCCTGGTCGTGTCAATCTCCATGACAATTCCAGGTTTTCCAGTTCTGGGCAAACCCGGTATTGCTGTGCAATGTGTATTAAGTAATTTTATCAAGATCCATCATTTCTCAAAATTGTGTTGAAAATTGGGGAACATCCGCCAATTGGAAGGAAACTGTAACCCCCAACGTAGCGTACAAGGCTACAAACGTTAGTCTATTTTGTTGAGATTAATGGTGGTTGATGCATATTTAATCGTGTAAATATGCCGTTGCACATGTACATGCGAATAAGCTATTTTAGTGCAAATGCACCGAGCATGAAATTCATTGGTTAGCGTGGCATTATAATACCAGCAAACTGATTTTCTAATGCGCCAAAGACTTTTATTTCATAACAGTTTATTTAGTAATAGGTCCTCCTCACGACTATCCAATTTGAAATTCCGGACAAATAATCCCCATATGGGTTATTTCATAGCATCTGCATTTTCTTGTTTTGTTCCAAGACACTTTCTCGAACTCCCCTACTGTCTTTACAACCAGTAACAAGAGTGGAATTCCGTATGATTTTATTAATGCCAAGTTGACGCACAGGCGCAATGGCGAATAAAGAGCAAGAATATAAAAGACTACAGCGAAGAAAATGGATGATACGCCATAAAATTGGCGGTTCTCCTCTTCGCATTTTAATACTTTTAATGCAATAAAATACAAGTTTCTATTAACCGGCTTGTTTGTGTTGCCATTTATGAAGTTCCGTGTGAATGGATGGAAGCTCACTTTAGTTTTAGCGCAAAATCGCGAGGAGTTTCTGGCCCAAATATGAGAGTGGAACTTTGTTCATCTATTTGGTCCCCGAAGACCGATAAACATTTACACATGTAACGCATTTTTTTTCCGAATGGGTCTATAACTCACTTATGCATAATTCATGGGATGTCAAAAAGAACGAAATACGTCATAAACGCCATATTTTCAAGCTTTACCCCGGGCGTTACTAGCAATATAAAAGTAACGGAAACGTTGTAAGTCGTGTCTTAATGTACACAATAGATCGCTTTCATTATAGTCGTACATAAATACAGCGCGAATAATATTTCATTGGCAACCGACGTGAAACTTATAACACTAACGACCAGTGCTCTTTTATAGACTGAAGAAACGTTTTAATGCAAGTAGGTTTTTAAAGTTCAAATGTTCCACGCATTTGAGCTTGGGGTCTGAAACTTATGAGATCTGAACGCCCTTGTCAAATTGATGGTCAACTATGCCCTAATTATCATCGCACTTTGGATTTACATGTAGCTGCCCCTAATCGCCAGACAATCACTACCAGCCTACGAACCGTTAGGGGGAGCTTACCTAAAGTATAAGCAAATTTGATGATTTGGAACATGAAATAACGCTGTGTTCCCCAAGTAAAGATACTGTACTGGGTTTTCATTTCAAGTAAAATTAATTGGGAGTTTTATCGATCAAGCATTTCCGAAAGTGGCCGCACTCTCGAGTAGTAAAAAACCATTCATCAGAGACCTACACTGCAGTTTAATCTGATTTAGTAAATCAAATGTGGGTCATTTATAATGCTGATCAATGGTTATAGAAGATAGCCAGTCATAGATAAACCGATTCACTACATGTACACGATGTGAAAAACACGATATTCTGTTATCAGAAACAAACTGCAACACGCCCTTGAGCAACGACTATGGAGCCATGGGCAAATAAACATGTTTTGTTTTTAACTATGCAGTTATTTTAAAACTTTTAAGGAAATCAAATTAAACTCGCGTGCTGGCTGTTGCCACCACATTAAGGTGCCCACCATCATGATTGCTAAACTGAATTTCACTTAAGTATCGGTAGCGTAAGGTTATCTCTTGGAAGATAATTCCAGCGTCTAGCTCCTAGTCGAATATACAGTAACCATTCCAGAGAATCCCAAAACTATTTACACGCCGGAAAAATTTCTAGATTGAAAAGCCACGCACGAATGTTTAATTTTCTGAAGTTGAAAGAAAGGAATATTGAAAATGGTTTTGCTTTTACGGTTAGATGCAACGCAACTTCTGGCCTCCTTTCGCAATATTGCGCCCAATTCTATAGACTGCTGGGTAAAAATCAATAGTACATGTGTTGCTGCTGATGCACATGGAAATTGGGCGAGGGTTTTTCAATTTTGCTCCCGCTGACTCGACTTTCAGAATTCAATATTCGCTTCTTCATACAAATGCAAATGCTTGCCATTGTGGCGTTGAATTCCCGTGTGCCACATTAATTCATTGGTGAGAGGGGGTTTATCTCTTCGAGTGATGGCAATTTAAGATGGTCTGAGAGCTCAATGAGGTCCATTCTGGGCGTCTTCAAAGGCAGTGTCGAGAAATCAAGCTTTCGGGTTTGTTGATCTACAGCTTGTGATCACGATGCTGAACAACGCCTTTTCATATTGAAATGCAAAAGGGTTGGGAATCGTTATCGGAGCCAGAAAAACCCGGGTTTATCTGGCGCTCCATTGCTCCATTATTCATGCAGGATGTAAAGAGGTGATCATCGGTGTTCACCTTTTTTGCTAATTGAATGCATGTTGAATCATCCGATGCAACCTTCGTTCAATATATGTAGTTATCGACGAAAACTGACGAAAGAGGCTGAAGTTGTGTAAAAAAAAATGATAAAGCCATTGTTATCTCCACATAGCACAGGACATGATTAAAGCAAGTACAACTTCATTTCGCAATGAGAAATTGTAATAAATTCAATAAAAATGTCCTGCTGTCCAGATCAAGCATAGACACTGTGGGAAAGCGGGCTTCTCCTAACGGCACGTAGAATCAGTTTTCTTAATTTCCTTTACAGGATAGCTTGTCATCTCTTGATTTTTGTGCAAACCAATAACTACATGTAGATCTCAAAATTTGTTACTGAGTTGTTGAATTTCCCTGACTTTTTAAAAGTAAATCAATTTTCCCTGACTTTTTAAAAGTAAATCAATTTTCCCTGACTTTTTAAAAGTAAATCAATTTTCCCTGACTGGGGTAACCCTACTCCTGCATAGTATTGTGTACAATCATCTATTACATGTTTTTGGGAAAAAATATTGGTTTATTCTCGGTCCAATTTTCATCAAAGAAACTTTGCATGGATATATGCTGAGATCAAGCATTGTACTACATTACTTTTAAAATCCAACCTAACCTAAGCTAAACTACCTGTATCATGTACAAATATATAGATTTACGAAAAAAAAAGGAAATGTCTGATTCAACATCAAGAAAAGATCGATACATATGCTGGAAAAGAACAGCCGGTGAAAGGAAAAGTAAAATCAATACTGCTACCATGCTAATCTTTGGCACATGGAGCCCAAAATTGCGCTATATTTGCACTGGCCTATGGATATTTGAATGCTGCACAATACGAAACAGAAATTCTAGTAAGCCAATATTGCAGGCTATCATCAATACATAAATGGCACAGAAGCCATTATGCCAACAGCTGAGAACTATTCTTAGCCAATAAAGGCCGAATACAGCAGTGAACTTTTGCCGAAACAGTCATATAGTGGATTTGGGATGTTTATAAGAAAAAATATATTGCAGGAAAACACCCGATGTCTTATTGCACGATATGTTTCTTGTCATGACCATAAACTAGCAATTGTTGAGACAGATTATATAGGATGTAGGATTCTGTACGTTGGGATTATATTTAAACTATGGATGGCAGAGCCCCATAGATTTGCAAATAACGTATCAGCCAAGAAATAGACCCAACAAAGGTTTATGATAAATCACATTTTCGAAACTACAGATGAAATATGAATAGAGGGGAAATCAGCCAGTTTATCAGCAGTTACAGAGACAATATACAGCTTTCTGACTTTGTGTGATATTCACTTGCACCTGGTGAATGAAGTTGATTTCCTTCCGATTGCATTATTTATTTCTAGTTATTTACTTTTTGGATCAGTATGTATCCAACCATAAAAACATCTGCGTTTTATTATTAATATCAGTTTCTGAATGTACATGTATTTTGAACAATGCTATGGGCTACTCAACGAGGTAAAATGTAATGTTGAAAGTTACAGCGTGTTACCAAGCTGTGAAAAACAGTGTTGCCAATAGCTTTAATTTGCTTAATTATAGCATATGGAAGATCAGGTGTTCACCTGCTTATCAGCACGACACGTACTTGTAAAATACATTGGATTACATTGCAAAAATGGTTCAAATTAATTGAACGTGTTGCAATTCAGAATGAATATTTATCATTGTTCCGATTTTTCAAATGGACGAATAGCTTATCCCTCTTAATTGAAATAAGAACAGGGTGCCCACAGAACTTGGAAAACCTGGGAAAGACAGGGGATTTGTAACAGACTGGGAAACCTGGGGACGTCAGGTAAATTTGAAAATTTTTTCAACAAGTCAGGGGATTTCCTAACTTTTAATTATAATTTCAATCCAGAAGGTATTTAATTTATCGATTATGGAATATAACATGGTTTTTAGGTGAAGTTTGTCATTTTCACAACGAAAGAAAACCGCAATATGACAGATTTTGGACTTATTAAAAGTACATGTACATTAATACTTTGTGTTGTGTGAATTCTTTCACTACACAAATTCAGTAAATATCGTCCTTGTCAATAACCATATTGATTAAAAACATTATTTTAAAGAGCAGGTTCTTTCCACTTTAAATTGGTTGATGGGAAAACTCTAAAGGTCAGGGGAAAAAAAATTTGAACTTGAGAAGTCAGAAAAATACACCATTAATATTTTTCCCTTCTCTTTGGCCTAACTCCATTATTGCAAAGACTAATGTGCATTTGATCAGGAACATGTATTGGTAATGTTACCGAAGTGCTTACGAGAAATTTCCGTGTCCATTCCCAATTTTATGAACATTTCTTCAGCTCATCCTCTATGGCTGTTGCAATTTGGTTCATTTCTACCTCGCAATTATAGATCAACCTGCATGGGAAAATAACAGTAATAATAAGGGACGCATGCAACGTTATGGCAGCAAAAATGGCCAGCTCGTCCATTGCATTGCTAGAGTAATTTTCTTTTTATTGAATAAAAGCAATTATCACTCAGTGAGAGGAATGCCTAAGAATCACTGCATGTCATTCGTCTATTACGCATTCGGTCGTGACTCGGACTCGTTTCCTTCGGATGGTTTTCAATGAATGCATCTAATTTGAAGAATCACATTGAATGGCTATTTTCTAGAGCGTGAAACACTCTTAACTTTGTCATAAATATTTCATTAGCCTATTCAACAAATAAATCACATCTAACTATTGTGAGGGCAATTTGTCGACTGCAAATGCCTCCGGTGCATTGTTAACATGGAAATTGAGTGGAAGCTGCAAGTTGGCAAATGCTTGCCAAGGGGTGTTCAATAATAAATAATGTTTTAGACTATTGCCAAAGTAGTATCGCGAATCAAATGCTAGTTATCCGCATTGCATTCCTTGTTTACCTTGCCTAATTAAATTTTATTGACGCTGTATTATGAAGGTTTACAGGCCTTCAAATAACAGGGTTTACACTCAAATTCTCACGTCGATTTCCCTGACATTCCCTGACAAGTTTTAGTCATTTCCCTGACATTTACATGATATTTCCTTCAACAAAAATAAGAAAAATAATGGATTTATCCCAAACTTTTATGAAAGATGATGACTAATTTATTAGCAGTTGCAAACTATCTAAATTTCCCTGACACTTTTTTATTTCCCTGGCATTCCCTGATTTTTCCTGACTTTCCAAAAAGTGGAAACCCTGACATTATCAGCGAGCAGACTTTTTAGGCTAACTGGAAAGCTGACTCTGGAGTTTAAGTGAATACATTCTCCGTAAACAGATTACAAGCAGAATCAAGCCCTTTAATTTCCTATTGTCTTTTAATTTTTCTTTTCAAGAATCTTTGAAAAATCTTATTATATACGTAGACAATGTTGTTCTATTCCTCCACCACATCTACAGCATGTCAAATGAATGCAGTAATTAGTTAACAATGAATGGAATTTCATGGAGCGCAGTTGAATAGCAATCCGAAATAAAGAAAATAACGGATGTACAGTACATGTATATTCATGTACATGTAGTAATTAAATACAACTAGCATTAAAAACGGTACGGATGAAAGACAGTAATGCTATAAATACATGTATAGCCTTAATTTGGCTTTTCTCGATATTCTGATTCCCTACACTGAATATGCCGTTGGTCAGGTCGTCTTCCAACAATTTCACTTAGAGGAAGTGTTTTCAAATTCCGCGATAGTGTGTTCTTCGAGCTTTTATCAAAAATCCACTACCAGCTCTAAGAAAGAGATCAGAAAATCAATTGTCTTTTTACTTTTTTTGCGGATGGAAGACCTTGACACGAAGTCTTACAGCTGAATCCTTGTGCGCAAAAAAATCAGAAAGGCTAAGAAACTAAGAGTATGTGAAGTGTTTAGTCCAACTGATACCACGTTTTCGTTACCATAGTTATTTTTTTGGAGTTAAGAAAGGAATCAGTCAAAGACAAACCGCACTTGTAAAAGTAGGAGAAAGACGGCTGACCAGTATATGTCGTAAAAGCTTGTAAAGGTATTCGGTAGATAATCCTCAATAAAAGTCGCCCAGACCAAGTTTCAATTTAGTTTTACGTTGACGAGCCCATTGCTTCTTAACTGATTACATTAAGTTCGGCAGGCAGAACTCTCCTATCCTCCAATCAAATTTTTCGATCGATATTTTATATTTTAGAAATTGCTCTTGTCATACCACCGTGAGTAATGCATTTATCCATAATATGTGACTAAAAGTTATCGATCAAAAAACAGCAAAAAAGCTGACGTTTATATACTGCGAACGTTGAAATTTCCTCGAAACCATCATGCACCGACTAAAAATGTAGGAAAAAAGAATCCCTTCGTTATATACGGCTGTTAATGCACAGTTTATCTACTGGAAAAATACGCTAGAAAAATATCCCACGATGAAGTTCCTAAGTTTATGCATCAAAAACGCTGCATTTCGACTCTGCAAGATGTAGTTTGCATCATGAGCATCACTGAGGTAAATTTATGACAGACTGATTACGTGGTGATTAAACGTTTTCGCTTACTGTATGTTGGGCTTTTAAAAAGTGCTTTCTGATTATAAGGAATGTTGAAGTGTTTAAGAAAAATTACCAGTTTATCATTTTTCCTGAGTTTGAATTTGTCGCTCATCATACGAGCGTTGATTTGTTGAATCGAGTCACGTGCCGATGCGCGAGGAGGTGGCGCACGTGACAACCATGGCAACCGTTTAGCGTGAGATTCCAAATAGGAAAGCGTCTATAGTGCACAAAAGCTTATTGCGTTTTTCAAGATGGCGTGAAATGACAATCACAAGTCAATTTTATAGTTGTATCTCAGCGAATTTCACGTTAAATGATCGCTAACAGGTAATTTGCATTGTACTGTATTTTCAAAAAAACTGTATTTTTTACGTTTTCAACTACAATTTAGTGATACCCAGCCTGTTTTTCTTAAGAAATAAATAAGACACTCACATTCCGAAACACAGAATGCCCATTGATAAGTAAGTACATGTATACATGTAATATACACGTAAATCTGCTTTGACGATCTCTACGCAATTTTTCGGCTCCAGAAAAACTCGTCTTAGAAGATTTCATTTCCGATGAATTCTTAAGGAATTTCAAACCTTTAATTAATGTATGAAGGCAGGCAAACATGCATATGTTAACAGCGCGCAATGATTGCCTATATCCAGGGGCGAAGTTTCATAATTATATCATCATGGACGAACCAATAAGCACATTTTAGTCTACTCAACGTTTTAATGCATTCACGAATCTAATAAAATATGCGATTGCGTGCGAGCAGCTGACTAAGCACACGAATGTTTTAATTAAATACCTCTAGTAGGAGGCAGTAATGGAGGGGGGGGGTGTCTGAAATCTACAGTATATACATTTGAATTTAGTCAGACAGTATAATCTTACACATGTGTGTACACGAGGCAGCAAGCAGAAACATTTTGCTGGGATTTCCACCATCCTTATTGACATTATACATTACCTTAATCAAGGCAGAAAAAAACATGAATAACATTAATTGCGTTTTCTATTTTCTAAAATTAATCAGTAAGGTGGGTATGGAAGAACACGAGTTCAGACATTAGAATCCAGAAGTCTGAAGAGTGAAGAGATTGGATTACTGCTCAAATGAACGACTCCGAGAGAAATACACAGTGTTCGATAAGTCGAGACAGAAAATATTTGAAAGTGTTAGCCTAATGTCATTTTTAACCTGTACAGAAAAACTGTTTTAGCTCCCACCTGTCGAACACTCTGTACTACTGGTAAACTTCGCTAGTAGGGTGATCATTGAGTTTTATCATCGTTGAAAAAAAATTAGTTTTTTTTTTTAAAAAACTGCTAAGGTTAAGAGGAACACATTTTCTCGCCAAAAAATTGAACATTTTCATAGTAGACAGTTCATGGATCAGTGCATTCTACAGGGTGATCATAAAATCCTTCCCTCATTTCAAAAATTAAATTTTTTTTAAAAACTGTTAGTTACAGTGACCAAATTTTGGAAAACGGTAGAAGAAATCCTAAAGTTTTTATTCAATGTATTTGGTTCACAGAAAATGCCAGCAGGCGTCGCTGTAACCACTAGAATCGAAAATGGCGTCTACACAGGAAACCAAATACAGGTAAATGAAACAAAAAACTTGAATTCATGTACAATTTTCCAAAATTTTCTACTTGTAATTTTCTACATTTAATTAGTTTTTGAAATGGGACAAGGATTTTATGATCACTCTGTACAATCAATTTCCAATACTCGCAAATGTTGTCGCATTCACAATTTAAAAAAAGGCGTAGCCTTAATTGTATAAAATGTCATAATTGCATGCGGGTAATTATGTCAACAAGTGTCTGATGGCATTTCACGACATCAATAATGGTCGACTCAGTTAAACAAGGAGAAAATGCCAAACGGCAGACATTTTATACATGTACCTTCAATTATGCATGCTTTGCACACGAGACAACTCCCATTCTCGGGCACCACCACAAACGATATAATTTGTCTCATTACAGCGGCCATTTCTAGAGATAGGCCTACTAATAGACAATTTGACTTTGTCACAATTAACGTCGGAGGCTAACATTTTCAATTATCTAAAGCACTCCTTATCTAACGCAGAGCACTTAGGGCTGTGCATCCGATTCCGTAGGGTCTTATTTCACCCCATTTTAATTTTCATGAATTCATCGCATCCCAGAAAATGAAAAACACGTGATTCAATTAGAGGATGATATCCAAAGGTTTAAAGCTTATCAGTCAATTACGTAATGTATCGGAAAATGTTCTTCGTCGAAAATTACATTTTGCAGGAGTAAACGATGCTGGATTATCAAAAACTGCTCATTTTTTGCGTGCAAATTTGATGAATTACTTTCTTTTTTAACATACCCACGTAAGCATGACTTCACTCAAGAAGCATTGCACGCTGGTGAAGATACGCGATATAAATTGATAGCGTTCTTAAAATAACCCATTTAATCTTAATTAATTGCATTAAACTCAAAGTTATTTTATTACTTCGCTTTTTGCAGGATAGGAGCTGCAGACTAATATCACTCAAGGATTTTCAAAGCAATGTGTCTCGGAGGAACAGTATGTTATAGTTTGTTATAATAATTAACTAATTTATCCCATCTCGTGTAAGGGTCGCATAAAGCAGTTTTGCTCTCAACCTTAACGGATGGCCAATCCGATTAATCAGTTCATCAATCAATTAAAACAAAACGAATGCAGGGTTATATTTCGGCTCCAAATGTGTACAAAAATATTTATAGTGAGTATCAAGTTAAGAAGCACAACCTCCAGCTAGGTGTAAGATACTCCCATTATTATTTTAACCTTGCCATGCTTATCATTTCCAACAACTTTGTGAGTCAAATTTTCATGGCTGCCAAAATAAAGAGCAGTGACACTATCCAATTTGCGACACGGCGTTGACATGCAAATTTGGGATTGGATACAAAATCGTGTTACAAGTTACAACCATTGGGTTACAGTACTTGTATTCGCAAATGTAGTTTTGCATTTGTACAAAGGCGTAGCAGCGTTAAACATGAGCAGGTTTGACGTCCATTTCCAGCGGCAGTGTTAGTAGCCAAAAGCAAAGTTGAGTGTACAATGTATGCGCGAGCCCAGCATCATAGCCCTTGTTCCACACGTGAAATTAGTACATGTATATGTAGTTCCATCACCTGTTTTCTTTTCATTTTTTTTCATTCTTGGCCTTTGCCTTCAGGACGCCACCGTAGCCAGAGGGAAAGAACCAACAAATGAAAATAAAAACCATTAAAGTTTTCAGCGTGGTCCTCGTGGACACATTTGCATGGTAGAAAAGCGTGCATCGAGGCTATTGCATTTGCATATCAATAGTCTGCTTTCGTAAACATTTTCAGCATTTTCTACGCATCAGGCGAGAAGAAATTGGATAGCATGGACTGGGGCTACAGGCGCTGGCCAAAAATAAAAAGTTAACGGGCGCCGATGTTATTTAACGACTGGAGTGTTGGCGACGAAATTTCGTATTCCTCTCGCAGATAAACCGAGAATCCATTTCGAAGTTTCAGCAGTGTTTGCAGGGGCGACAAACAAATTACCCCGGGTTAAACGGAACGTAGCCCCAACGAAAACGGCTCGTTACGGACGCCCATTGAGAGGTGCATGTACTGTATATGCGGCCCAGTTTCATGCACATACATGTTCAATGAACTACACCTTGGAGAAGATTTTGCCTATGAAATGGGAAACAAGGGGCATTTTTCATATGACCTCCAATATTGAAATGGGAATACTGTAGTTGTGAAAATCCGAATGTCGACAATGATAATTGAAGCCAATAATAAGTAGCAAAGGTATCGGATAAACTGCGGTATAGTACCTGCGCCAAATGTTCACAAAATATTTACATGTATATACATGTACATGTATCGAATCCCCTATGCCGTGTGCTACAGAATGTTTTGCTCCGTCATGGACGAGCTTCTCCTACCGGCTCGTAGGCTAGCAGTGATTGCTTGGTGGTTGGGCAGCTAAATAAAGGAATGAAGTTTTTGGGTTAGTTTGGGTTAGTTTGGGTTAGGTTGACTACAAATAAGGCGTCAACCTTTCATAATGTGTATTCCAGCAGTTATTAAAACGAATACATTTTTAGCCGTAATGCATTGTGGCCCACCATGCACGAATTCGAATGTATTTTTTACAGTTTAAAGTTGTTAATTTCTTGCGAAAGGGGCGACTTTGCTCCGTAAACGTTACTTGACATGAAATACCAGGTGAATAGAAGATGTGTACCAAATTTTAGCCCATTAGGAAGGCAGTAAGTCTGTTAAAAATGACTTCATGGGAAAAAAACACACACAAAAGCTAAAATGTAAAAGAGATGAATAGTGACAGGTGCCAATCTTGTATACTAAACAAGTACGGGTTAGATGAAATAACTATTTCTTGCATATTTGGAGCCAGGGATAATTTGTAGTAAACTCTTCAACTTTACTTGGCTAGTATACATGTGCATGAACATGAATGATCGCCACCTGTCCTAGCTGTAGGAAAATTTGTTCTTTTCTATTTTCCAGCTAACCTAAACTAGCCTTTAACAATGCAATTTCTGCATTTGCTGCCCCTAATCGCCAGGCAAACGCTGATAGTCTTCGAGCCGTGATGAGAAGCCTGCCGTACTTTCACAAAATGTCTACGCTGTAGCAGGGAATATACCGAAGTACACCCAATGTACCATTAACATACCGAGGCTATGTACGTATACACTGTAATTGTATAAATCATCAAGAAATTGGGACAGGTTTAAGACGTCTCTTAACCTTGAAAGAGTATAAGTTTCCAAACCTAATACCAAGCTGCATTTTAGACGTGTTTTAAAACTTCCCGAGGCTTACACGAGATACATTTGATAGGTGATGCACACCACCAGCCGACTACAGGGAAAACCATAAATTGACGTCGTTTGCATTTTAATTGTAGTTACATAGTCTGCTTTCTCCTGCAATTTACTCTTTGGAACATGCATAATGCAGCTAATAGGTTCCAGAAAACCGCGAATCTGCCTTTGCCGAGACCATAAAATCTGCATATCCCCATCTACAACAGGTTATGATTCGGATAAGAATCATGGGATGCCACGTAATTTATGGACCAGAAATTCCCATTCACGCGGGCAGGGATAGCTCGCAAAAAGTCGTTGCAGAATGGCACGTAAAATACACGTACTACCGGTAGTAAAAATATTGTGTTTTACGAAGTGCAGTTTCCAGATCCGAATCGGCTTAATGCAGGCATGAAATAGCTAACCAAAATATTCAAACACGAATAGCGTAATAGTTTAAAGGAAAATATCCCAATAAATATTAACGGGCTACCCATTGAATTCTATTATCAAAATTTTATGAGACTTTTACGAGCACAAAATAGGTAGTCTTATGACACGAGTCGAGCTATAAATATTCAGAACAGCAAACTCGTATATAGGTGTCATAAACTATAAATCAGTTGAAAAATCAAACTTACCACCTGGTCGCTTGTTCGTAAAGGCTTTTCCAAAAATATGCAAGGTGTGATTGAATTGATTTAACTTTAGCGCTGCATCAACTATTCATAGCATTTGGTTCGTGGTGTGAAGTTGGTACCTATTAGAAGTCCTAGGAACCTATTTTTTAATCTGGAGCAGGATTCAGTAGACCATTATCAACGTAAAATTCAAAAATAAGCAACTAAAGTGTTCCTTAGATGATTTGTAACTTAAAATGAACAGTAATTGGACATATTCGCGTATAGGTGTACATTAGCGTGCATTTTCACGTTATAAATTGACATGCAAGAAATTACTGACTTGTAGAATTTAAAAAAGTAGTGGCCTAAAATTTCTAACGCTATAACTTGAACCCTTTATGCATCAGTATGCTTTTTTTCTAGCCACTGAAATGTTGATGTAGTATTTCTGAGCGTCAAACTATTTCTAGATTAAAGCCAGAAAAACAAACAAACTATCAAGAATAACACTAGTTAGCATAATTTTGATTCTCTAAAATACGTAGATGTACAAATTTACTAATAATATATAGTTTATTAGCCATAATCTACTGTAATGTCGAAACAATAGTTCATTAATGATGGATATTTTAAAACCATATCGATATGAATTGCAGAAAAATATGTTTTAACTATACTTGTGGAAATAAGTTTCTGCAGGAAAAATCGTGCAAAAATGCATATTGTAATCCATTATTGTGAAGAGCCATTGCATTTTTACGCGTATGTGAGACAAACAAATAAGCATTTTTAATTGTATTCGAGGTATATGCAACCTTGAAGTCAAACCTTAGCTCTAACAAAAATGCACTAATATAATTATTTTTGTATTTCTCCAAGAGTTAATGCTTACGTTTGATTAATTCTCCTTGGGAAAATTAATACATGACACGATTTTTTATTATCTATAGAAAGCCATTTATAATGCGCGTACAAAGTTTATTCGAAGTAGGCAGAGGAAGAATTTTTAGGTTGGATGAGTAAATGCATATTCATTAGGATCATTTTGAACAAATGTTCACGTCCTAAAAGTTAAGTATACGAGTCTCTCATATACATTTCTATGCAAAGTGCCTGGTATATTGTTTTTTTTCTGTGGATAATTTTATCTATAAGAATATGATATAGGAGCATTTGGAGATGCAAATCATATTGTGGCATAATAGGAGTTATTATCTGCATGCAACATTTAAGAAATAATGCATTACTAGTCATATTGTAATCATTTCTTAAAATATAATCTCGCTATGGTTATTAAATGCCTTAATCGCGATGAAGACAAAAGAGTTTATAGAGACCTAGAAAAAGAAAGAGCAGAGTTTCTTCAGCTTGCCATAAAAAGAGCGTTAAAGCCGAGCGAATAAAAACCCGATAATTCAATTTCGTCAGTTAGGTATGATTTTCGAAAATACCTATATAATGAAGAAAAAATGAGAAATTATAGCATACGTTTTCCAGAGCTTCAAAAGCGTCAAAACTTGGTTGGTAAAAAAACTTCTTTCAAAGAAAATCCATTAAGATTCCATTAGCATTCCGGCTCCAACATGAGAGAAATCAATCATTGAGATTTCCAAAAGCTGCATAATTCATTCTGGGAAATTAAAATTGCATCTGTAGATATGCATAATTTGAATTTCGGTAATTTTGAAAGTTTCGCATTCAGCTATGGAAAGCATAAAACAGATTTCATCTTTATTCTGTTTTTTTCTTTTCTTAGTTCATGTATTACTGCGCGATATTGATCGCCAAATATTTCAAATATCCATTCGACGAATATTTTTCAAGCTATCGTTCTCAAATAATGCAATATATTTTGAATCAATAATAAAATATGAAATATATTAAAGGCAGCAAAATCGGAAAAGCTCTACTAACCAGTTTCAAAAAATGATTTAATAACAGATAAAATAGTGACATAAAATATAATTAAAAATACTCGCATATCTACAGGGTTCTACATTTATAAAACCACCGCATTACGTCACCAATCAGAGCATCATTTCTTGAATTTGTATTCGTTTGTTTTCAGAAACTTTCCCAAGAAAATGACAGGCTATCCGATCTATATATCACACATGAAAATCCTCAGAGAAAAATCATCGGATAATTGTGCACATGATATTTGAATTTCCCACTCCAAATGTCTAGTGTACTAGAATGACATTTCCTACTGTAGCTGTCGGAATTTATTCTTTTTATTTTTTGTTTAACCTAAACTAAACTATCGTAATGTAATATCTTATTTACATGTAGTTGTCCCTAACAGCCAGGCAATCAGAACCAGCAAGCGAGCTGTTACGAGAAGCCCACGGATAATACGAATGCTGGAGCAAGGGCGACACAGCAGTACACCAAAACCAACATTTTGAAACCCATGAAACTATGGTGCTCCATTGCAAAACTATTTCCCTGAAATTTGGAAATATATTCCCTGCTCTAAATGTCTACAAAATATGCATACTGCAACCCTACTTGTTTAGTAGACAAGAAAAACATTTGTCTTACATGCATTTTGTCTGTTTATCCTAACCTATTCTAAGTTAAAAATGTAATTTGTTTTTTATATTAGCTACCCTAAACGGTGCCAATCACTGCCAGCCTATGTGCAATTACATATAGGAGAAGCTTCGCTATCTGTCTATGGCGGGGTAGGGCAGCATCAAGGAATATACCGTTTTATAGCCGCATACACAAACTTGCTACTTCTGAAAATTGACTATTTTCGAATTGTGTCAACTTAGAAATACACGCGTGATATACGAACAATCATGAATAGCTAATAAGGCGTTAAGAAAAACTTACGTTGTTGGCGTTCAACCTTTTTAACGTAAATAATTTCTTGGGAAAGGGGCGACTTTGATCCGTAAGCTTAAAATGACATGAAAATGTCAGGCGAATACAATATTAGTAGCAAATTTAGGCTCTTTAGGACGCCGGTAAGTCGTTTAAAAAAATTCGTAAAGGTCGTAAACAGACAGAGATGAAACACATTAAGTTCATGTAAAAGCTGTAAATAAAAAAAGGGCAGTTATTCGTCATTAGAGACTTATTGAACACTGGGATAAAATCCTGCATGGTCAAAGCAAGTGCAATACATTGAAAAAGAACTCCACAGAACCCCGTCGTAAACAAATTTGAAATAACATAGGACGTGTCATGCAAATTTGTTTCGCACCCATTTCAGGCGCTCGTAATGTCGTAAACGCCGAATTTGCTCTCGGTTCCCAAATCCAAATGGGAGATTAAGTTGAAACCGTCACGTGGCCGCCTTTGAAATATATTTAATAACCCCGCGAATGCAGCGGATCAGGCGAATTAACGTTGAAAATTGCGGTTAATTCAAATTAAGTGATCATTGACGAAGCCGCCGAAATGACCGACGTCTCTATTACGGGAATTAGCGGGATAAATGGCACGAACATAACTTCATTAAGGATTCGCACGCAAACTCCAGCTTGTACGAACGAAGATTAGGCCCAATGATCCGTCATTAAAGTGAGCAACGAGAGCGTGAATATTAATTCAACGGCCTAGTTAGCGCCCAATGAAAAATGCTGGCAGGGGCTGGAAATAATCTCGGATAAAGATGTCAACAAATGGAATAAAAGGTCAACCTCGTTGACGTGGTGCAACCTGTGTTGAATAGTCTCTGGGATGGCAACTAATATGATTTCACCCGAGCTCAATCTGGATGAAAAATCTAGTTTGTTGAGTGAAGTGAAGAGTGTCGCCGACCTTCCCATCAAAACGTCTAACTCGATCAAGACGAGAGTTGAGGGAAGAGCGGTTTACTAATGTTTTCTAATTCATTTAGCACAGGCTGTAAAAGTTATTGGCAAGCCTTTCGCCTTTCAATACGCCATCCATTTGCCGAACAGAGCTCGACGCATGAAAAATTCATCGAAAAATTCGCCGTAGACCCACTCCAATACGAGGTACCAATCCCTCCCTCTCAATTCAACGAACTCAGGTTCGGCAAACACAGGGCCAACTTTTGGATTTTATTATTCAGTTATGAGCAACGAAAACAACTGCATGAAAAGCCTGTGAAAAGCGGATGAATCCGGCATGTACAAAAGACGTAAAAGGCGTACAATGAGCAAACAAAATTCGTTTCTGTATGCAATACACCGTGCGAGATAAAATACCTAAATAAGTCTATACCCGTTGCTTCTGAACGAAGCAGCTATTCGTACATGTAGTAGTCTATTTCAGTTTAGCCCTCACTTGCCAGGTTTGCATTGTGCCAACAGATGGTGACACAAAGGAGACATAAATGCAAGGAATGCTCGATTATCCGGAACTTTACTTAAAGGTAGTGCACAAAATCGCGTTATATTTATATATCTTCTGTGGATACCTTTGTATAACAAGATAACTACATTAACAGGGTTCCCACATAACCTGGGAAAGTAAAGGGATTTGTAACTGACTGGGAAAAATGGGAAAGTCAAGGGATTTGTATCTGATTGAAAAAAATGGGAAAGTCAGGACAATTTTGAAAATGTGTCAACAAGTCAGGGGATTTTCTAATTTTCATACATAGAATTCGAATTGTGATGAACTGTGATTTTAGGTGATGTTGCCCTTTGCACAATGAAAGAGAAAACCCCAATATGACATATTGGTTCCTTCAATTTGGCTTCAAATTTCAAAATTTGCCAAATCAAAATGAATTCCGAGTATCTGAGCATTAATTAAAAATCCAGTTTGAAAAATTGAAATAATTAACGGCTATACTGATGAAACATACTGCATCATTTATATGCATAAGCCAGTTTTTTCTTTGCTTTATACATATATAGCTAGAACTGGTCAATAGCAATCGATTGATGTGACTTATAGCCAGGTTTTGGTCGTAACATTTTTTCTAGAGACTTTTTAATGTCTTGGATTTTTCGATTTTTTGAATTTTTCAATTTTCTCTTCGGTCTATAATTAAAAGCAGGTAATGTGATGTTGTTATATTGCTAGAACTGGTCAATATCAATCGATTGATGTGACTTATAGCCATATTTTGGTCATAACATTTTTTCTAGCGAATTTTTAATGTCTTGGATTTTTCGAATTTTCAAATTTTTTTTTCAATTTTCTCTTATTACTCGGTCCCTAATTAAAATCAGATCATGTGATATTGTTATACATGTATATGGCATGTGGGAACTCAAGTCAGGGGAAAATAAACTTTTTAACCTGGAAAACCTGGGAAATTCAGGTAATTTTATGACAAGAAAGCTGTGCGAACCCTAATATAGGTTTACTAAAAATATTTACTTTGATTTCCATCATCACACCTCTACAATAAACGGAATAATTCTGATAGCAACTAAAAAAGCCATAAATAGGGCGTTTCAGAAACAATTAGATATAAATTTTGCACTACTTCATCCTATAATGAGCACTAAGTAGCATTTTCTTTCTATTATGGGCCTAAAATTCTTAATACCACATGTCCTGTACATGTAACTTAATACAATAAACTAAATGCTTACCCATCAGCGGTTTTGGCTGAATGTCGAAGCAGTGTAAAATTTGAATCGTTTAATTGATTATGAAACAGTTATTCTCAACGACAGAAGTTCGACAACAGAATAGCCGTGGAGGTTATAATTGCGCAATCGCAACTACCCTCGTTTTGTACCCTCTGTCATCGTCTAAAAGCATTCTCCTAAAATCCGTATCGATTGTATAGAAAAAAAATCAATGTCCTTCACTGACCCGTTGTCCAATTCCTGAAATTCGGCCACCACAGTTTATCGCTTTCGTATACGGCACAAGCAAGATCAACGGCCACAAATGAACTACCAGTAATTCAGATTACTCCGAGAACTGCCAACCAGGTGACCATTTTTCCATCATACCGGTTATTAATTCAAGTCAAGAGACCACAACGCACTCGCTTCGGTGATTCTCACTTGAATATGGAAGCTGCAATTCCTAAGCACTATTGTGTCTTTCTATAAAACCATATTTCCAATTTAATATTACATACTGTAGCTAGAGGTAATATAAAGCTGCGTACACTGTTGCAGTGGTTAATCATTCCAATTCAGGTTATTGAACATACATTTATGTAATTCTAGTTCGGACTCTGGTGGACGTGAACCTCAGCACTTGTGTGATACAAAAATGTATTAATACGCCTTCTATACTTTCTAATGAAGACATACTAGCATTTTATCGCAACTATTATACATGTACGTGTAATTTTCTAGATAAGATTTTAAATAATTAAGAATTTATAGCAAATCACTGAATAGTTACGCTTAATAAGATTATTTCATATTATGGATGATCCTAATCAATTTTTTAGAGGTACTATAGTCGTACGTAGCAGTTGTTGCAGTTGTTGTTTTAACCGTTTAGTAGTCACCGACCCTCGGTGACGTCATATGGACATCACCAACATGGACATCAAGGTTCTGAAGGAAGCGGTACTAGACCGTAACTCATGTAGCACAGTAGACAAGTAGTAAATGATGATCGGCTCTATAATGCCGTTAGAGGGCAGAGTGAAATTTAGCACTCCTAACCTGATACTACTAGATTTATTACTAGTTTTCATTTCACATAATAAACCAATTAGAATGATATGAAAAGTATTGACACTTAATTAACTTAAACCAATTACATAATGTAATTTTTAGGCGGATAATTTTCAAAAATAGGGGAAATGAACGCATTTAGTATGAAAAGATCTCACTGAAATGAAAGGGTTTCGGTTATGTCCATTTCATTTCTGGTTAAGGGCAAATTTGGCAACGAGCATTATTGGACATTTGAATATTTTAAATGTGCTTGTTTTTACTTGGCAAACATTGAATTATAACTACATGTACAAATGTGAATCATATTGCAAAATGTTCTGTAAATATCGCACACTGTGCATTCCTCAGCAGCTGGCAAATACCGCGTTCTGGGCGATTCCGTTCCGTGTCACAAACAGCGTACAACACATTTGATTGAGCTATTTTGATGCACCGAATGATTTCAATGCTCATTTTTGGGGGCAATGAAGCGCAATAGATAAAATTGCCATTTGCATAGTTTATGCAGTGGAAAGAGTTGGGTGCGAAGCAACGACAATTTCGCTGGCAAACGGGGTCTGTACGAGCCACTGAATGACGATTCAAATGCAACTGTCTGCTCGTAACATTCAGTAGCTATTCAGGATATCGACAGTCAAACCCAGATGTCTAATCTCTAAAAATCTATACGGACAGACGATTTTCTTTCCGACCATAAAGAATTAACTGCCCCAAAAAAGAGCCAAGTGCCTTCCTCTAACAAACAATTCCATTCAGTTAAAGAAAATATCGATTTAAACACTGACATTATAAGTAAGCTGAGCTTATCAGGACGAAATGAGCTCGGATAAAACGAACGACAAAAACACCAAGTCGGCCAATATTGGAAGTTATTTTTCAACCTTTAGCGAAAGCAACATTACACTGGGAAGAGAATAAATCTACGGGTCCCAAATCTGGGTAAATTGACCAAAACTGGGCAAATTGGGTTTGGATTTACTACGAAAAATGCCCGCTCCAAACATGTACAAAATATGTATATTTCAAGGTGTTGTCTCTTGTATGAATTAATCCTTTTTTTCGTGTTTTATCTTTTATGTGGTTTGCCTTTAGCCTGACCTAATATTTCCATGCTTAAACTAACCTAAAAATATTATTTTCTTTATTTAGATGCCAGCCTACGAGCCGTTATGAGAAGCCCACTTCCGTAGTATAGCGGGCAACGACATATATACAGTACGTCGGAATACACATTGAAATTCACCATAAAAGTTCTGATGGAGAATTACTCTGTAGAAAATGATGCGAGTCATCGTGCATGCGCTGATGCTATAAAATAGTCTAACAAGTGTTTGTTTGCTTTTTTAATAAATACGCCTTCGCTTGCTTAATATATTCAATCATTTTTGTGGACAATATGATGAATGTTTTACCAGAATTGTGAATAAAGGACTTTCTGATTTACATGTTCATGTAAGCAAATTTAGGGAAATTTAGGATACAGTTTGGGAAACACTTGATAACCATCTCGAGCATCTGAAATTATACATTATTTTTGCCTTATCATTAACGTTAAGTTAACCTACAGGAACTTTATTAAAAAGTAATTCAATGATTAACATTAATGGTCAGTATAATAGATCCCTTGAACCTGCATATACATGTGCTGCATTTGGAGATAAAACGTTTATAAGCGTAGGCGTTCAAAATTGCACATGGAATCCAGTTTTAAGCTATGGATATCATGAAAGTACAGTGGGTCTGTGCAATCAACCTTCCATGCAGTGTCGTTAAAGGTCGGCAAGGCATTTCCGTGGATGCAATTACGTCATGCTAATGTAATTTCTGCACTTGAAAATGCCGAATTTCAATGGCGCATCCGAGATAATAGAGTTAAGGGATTGATGGCGCAAACTGCACAGACAGACTCAAATGACACCAACTTAAATGAACTCTGGCTGGCAATTGCACATGACGATTGATACCACACTGGCAAAGATCCCGTCATCTAAGTATATGTAGAATCCATCTATTACACACTAGTGACTGGGCTTTATAGCCAGCACGAAATCGATATTGACGTCTTCATTCTGTTGCTGTAATATAGTCTTGATGGTTTTTCTTCTGGGGAAAAAGGTCTTCATTGCAAGCCTATTCACACTTTTATCAAATGTGACAAGATGGGTCCGTTCGTATAACGGTCACTGGCGTCGCACGAAACGGCTTGGCCTACGTGTTTCGGACACAAGAGCTAAATGTTTTTTTCGATTTCAGGAAATTTAATTCCATAATTTTATTTCGAAATCTACGTTATAGGCAGCAATTTCAGCTCAGAAAGACCAATTGTTAAATCCATATGTCTTAAGGACAGTCCTGAAAGCAACGCACCCTTCCAAACTAAATCCCGAGGATTTCAGATCTTCAAGAAAAGAAATGAGTTTATAGTTAAAGTTTAAAGTTAATAGTCCATTTTATAGGTCAATCAATTCACCTGTCCTGTAGACAAGAAATATACCTGTCCTAGCCATCGAAATTTATCTTCTTTGTGTTTATTCTGACCTAATTTAACCTATTGTATCCTACCCTACGCTAAACTACCTCAAATATAATTTCTTTATTTACCTGCCCCTACCGCAGGCTATACCTTCTAGCTTACACGCTGTTAGGAGAAGCCCACTTTCTCATATCGTCTATGCTGGAGCAGGGAAGCAGCATGGACTATTCTGTAGTACAGCCCTCATCTTTAACTAGTTTACTCTATATGTACATGCACATGCAAATCTAAATATTGTGCATTGTATTTAGGTATGTACAAATTTCATGTATCAACAGTGTGATACTACTTGACCAATATTTTCAAATACTGATACTGCTGTCACAATGGAACTATTTTTGGACGGCAAAAATGAAAATAATTTGATGCCCTCTATTATTCTACATGATCAAACTGTCAATGAACACTCACAGATTCAATGAGAATACTAATGTTTTATTTCTGTTCTTACAGAAATCCTCTTGAAAAGATTTAGACTGTTTTGATTGATCAATTCCATGACAAAATTGTTTGAAAATAAAATCCACGTGAAGACGAAATGTTTAAAGTTATCCTTCAATTTCAAACTGCGCCTTGTTGGGACCGAGCAAATGCAAAATTACGCACCCTGCATCGACCCGCATAGTTTGGCAAAGTACAAAGGCGGGCACAAATTCAATCTACAATCCAATTTTCTTAAATCATCGATGCATTTTCGTTGTTTCTTAGGCTGTTGCAGGCTTGAAGCCGCCACGACGCTATGAAGTCAGTTTGCTAACTTAATCTCACTCTTGGAAATGTTTTCTTGCCGAATTTCCAATCCCAACTATAGCGAGATCAAAGGCTCGATACAGCTCGATAAGGCCTTATCAATTAATTCGATGTTGTCAACAAGCGGAATTTGAAATGGACCTAGCGTTACTTTAACTTAAGTGATTTTGTTTAGCTGAAGTAACACGGCATGCCTTTTAAAGGAGAACTCAAGTTGAAGAGATGAGGTCGTATCGATCAAAGTAGGGACCCTCATAGATCTAAATTTCCTTACATGGATTTGTGAGGCCTTAAATAAAACGGAATTGGTTCAAAAGATATAAAGTTCAATTACCATTTTAAAATGGTTAGCTTACGACGCCGAGAGAACTGTCTGTCTGCCAAGCGTGCACGTTTCGAGCATTATTCAATATTCATGATGCTAAAAGCCTCGATATTCAAATAATTTCAAGTTGATAGACCTGCATAGAAGCTCCTCTAATTTTACATCATCCCGACCTACTGCAATGAATATGTTGTAGACTTGTACATGTAGATACACGTGAGCCTACAGGGTGTCCGAAAATATTTCAATTAACCTGTTTACAAAATTTCAACAGGGTTCCCACAGCTTTTGTATAAAAAATTCACCTGACTTTCCCAGGTTAAAATTTGTATTTCCCCATAACCTTTCCATCATATAAAGTAAAAAACCTGCTCTTGAATATAATGCTTCTAATAAACATGGTCGTTAATTAGGACGATATAATTTTTGAATTTGTATAATAAAGTTAGTCACCCAACATTAAAGTACTTAGGAATTCGCTTATTAATGTGAATTTTTCATTAGGAGTACGGAGAAGTTGGAATTTATATTTTTGGAAAATTTCGACATTGTCGTAATGAAACCAAATATTAGAAAGGAACCAATCTGTGCAAATGGCAACTTCATCTAAAAACCACGGTACGCGCCATAATCGATATATGAAATATCTTCTGGGTTGCAATTATAATTAAGTCAGGAAATGTCCTGAAATTTTGAAAAAAAATTCAAAATTCCCCTGAGTTTTTAAAAAAATTTCAAAATCCCCCCCGACTTTCCCAGATTTTCCAGGTTCTGTGGGAACCCTGTTACAATTTAATTAGAAGTACGATTTCCGTGCCATCGGCTATTTAAGTACTTCACGATGAACTTAAAAACAGGATAATATTCGTTACCAACGAAGAATGCCAGGAATCAAATTATGTGGTATAAAAATAAATCAAAATTGTGGTATTGGTACAATCGGTCGTAATTTGGTTAATTAAAATTGGGCTTCACGGAATACTACGGACACCCTGTATTCTCTTCAATTCCAGTTTGATGCTCAACAAACCAATCAAATGTCAATCTAAAATCAGCTGTTCCACTGTCACAATAACCCTTCCGATCCAATTTCGCAGCTGTTTGTCGATCACAACTTTCCATTTGAAATGTGAAAATGTTTGCATAGAATTCGCTAGAACCCTAGCAGACAAGACCTTTTCCCCAGCTATACGTCAAAGAAAATTGCTATTAGTGAATAGAATAATACAAAGGGCGTGTATCAGAAAAAATATTTTTCTTCCCTTTTCATGCTTTTAAAAAGTGGTGATTTGAGAAATTTCCAAGAATGAGTGGAAATATTTTTTCCAGAAACGTGACACTTCTTAAATGAAACTTTTCTATAACGACATCGAAAGTCCAAAGTGGCAAAAAAGGAATGAAATTTTTTCTCTCATACCCTGACAATTACAGCAATCTGATGAGGAATAAAGAAGGCATTCAGCTTCACCTTTAAACTGCAATTCAGCTGAAAAAAGTGGTGATTACTGACATTAAGGCGAAAAAGTGAAATTACCACTTTCTTAGTCATAGCATTTGTGATCCATCACATTTACATTTCTTCACAAAGCAACGTAATATAATCGCCGTGTGTGAGAGCACCGTTTTATTTAAATGTGAAAGGAAAAGTAATTTCTGTAAGAAGCTTTCTTCGCTTTTTTTGCATTTTTTAAAAAAAAAATGTTCGTCCTTTCGTGAAAGTTAATTCAATTTCCTAATTGTAATTCGCATGATCCTGAATTTATAAGGCATGACTTGCAACAAGTAAAAATGAATAATGTTTTGAGGCTTAAAATAATTTCATGAAGTTTTTCTAAGAAAAAAAAAGTTAACTGCTAGCTACTTGCATAATGAATAATGAGCGACATCTGAGAGGATAAAAACTTTTCCATGTTACACTAATGCTTTAGATTTACCTGTAAAGCAAGTTAATCAATTTTTTTTCAATGCTACATTTGATCAATGCGGGCACACGAAATCTTTATCCGGATTCCCCAGAGAGGATATTTTCCAGGCTTTTCCAGGTTTTAATACAAATATAACTGGCTACCCTGACCATTGAAATGCAAAAATACGACATGACAGGAGATAAGGAAACAGCAAATTTATATTAGTTTTTTAAATTTTCTTTCTGTTTATCTCGATTTTTATACTAACCGACAACTAGCTATGCACAACTGTTATTGATTTGTCAAATTTAGTTGACTTTTTCCAGGTTTTCCAGGTCTGGGAGAACTATGTTCAGAATATTATTTAAAAACACAGTAACCTCTAGTGTTGATTGCCCTTATTAATATGGAAAAGTACTTGTCATTCATCACTGTATTCAACCAGAAATAGCAAATTAATATAGGAGGACATTTTTCGGATATACTTACTTTACTCTAAATGTGCACAAACCCTATTCGCTTTTCGTTATTTATATACCCAAACTAACCTCAACCCGTAAATGTAATTTCTTTATTTCGCTACCCAATCATCAGGCAATCACTGCGAGTCTACGAGCTGTTAGGAGAAGCCCATTATCTCCTAGTGTCTATGGCGAAGCAGGGCATATTCCGTAGCATAGCGCATTTTTCTCCGTCAAACCAGCATAGGAATGAAAAGATATGCATTCCTTACGTAACACTCAAGTGTGACGTGCACCCTCTCAGCTAATTCATAAGATTTTCCAGGGTATTAAGAGCGTACAGCAGGGGATCAGAAATAATGACAGTGGTGTAAGTCGAGACATTGGCTACATGGCCTGTACTTTGCTCTCTACGTTATTGTTCCAATCTTAAACCTACATGATGTGTAATATAACACAACACGGGTGCAATTATTGAGCTGACATTCGCTTCCACTTGTCGTTGGCCTTTGTTACACTCTGTCGCAAACAACAGTCATGATATCGAGCATCCCGCGAGGAAATAGCAAATACGATGTTCTCCTAAATTAAGTTCATTGTCTTCCGTGCATGACTTAGCCGGTCACAAAGGCATCCCAAAGGATGATTTCAGACGGCGACGAGGTTCACGCAATAGCAGCTGTGATTATTCGCATAGCTGCACCGCACGCAATTAATTGGGACACAATCAGAAAGCTATTCCACCCCTGTGGATTCTCCACTACGCCACACAGCAATCAGATACTCTTATATTGCAAAATTAACGACGGACACCAGCCATCACATCCCACTTACCCACCACACATGTACCGGTACACGTTATACTCATGTTGGCTGAATGTCTAGCTTTGATACAGTGAAATGTATAGTTTATACTCTGACTCCACTACAGCCCTAGTGAACCAAATACAAGAAATAATAAACTTTAGGAGTTCCTCTACCTTTCAAAAATGGTATCCTTGTAAAAAATGTTTTAAATAAGTGTTAGAGTTTACATCTTTAATAAGGGCAGCCCTTTATGATCACCCTGTACATGTGGAGATGTGACTTCAAATCGAATTAATTGATGGTAAAACTGAAATCCCTTAACTCGTTAATACTGTATTAGATAAATAATCCATCCATGACTATTTGACCCCCTTGGCAATGACCTAAAAATTGGCCATTTATCCAAAAACGTAGAAAATTTAGGTCGATGGATTTAGTCATGGTCAGTTACGGTTTGCAAGGCTCTTACGGTCTAAAATGCCTACATTGCATAGTACATATCAGGTTAAGATGGCTAAATTACACTCTACCCTCCAGTAGGGTTTATGAATCTGATCACTTGTTTGATATAAAAATGCATTAATAAACCTACTTGTGCAGCTGTAAGCTTATAACAGCACATGCGCAGATTTGCAAGTGACCAAATTTCGATTTTGAATTTTGCACCAAAATTTGTGTATTGTACAACAACTACATGTATTATACATGTAGGTAAGTTTTTTAAATTTAAGTTTCATAATATGAAGAATACTGACCAATTTCTTGAGGTTCTGTATTCGTATGCAGTTGTAAACACGTAGTAAAATGGTTCTATAATGACGATAGAGGGCAGATTGAAATTGAGCACTCTTAAGCTGATACGTACTGTAGTATATTCTCCATAATGTTTTCACAATCCTAAATTTATGTCATAGTGTCGGGTTTACTTTAGTCGGTCGACATCTTGCCTGCGGTAGATTTTAAGTTAAAAAAACTGTTTTGCCGCAAAATATTGAATGCAAATGGAAGGCTAGAAATTTATCAGAAGGATTATAGAAAACAAAACGACAGTTAGCTGATGACTGAGGTTGTGTTATTGACAACAGTTTTACGTTATAAATTAAGATGTGTGTCGCTGAAGACGGATGTTACGTCATCGTCATCAAGTTTATTGACTTGAGAAAACACTGAAATAATAGGAGAAACAGCTTTAGGCAGTTGTTTAATTCAAAAGCGTAGAACATGAACTGCATTAATATAGAGCACGGCCCAGAACAGATATGGGACAAATGAGATGATGAAAACTTCATGAAGGAAACTCTGATCACAAAAGAACAGCACAAACCATGCCCTTTTCCACCTCCAGTGTAGTCCCAGCATGATAGTCTAGTACCAAGCACTATTGTACACGTCGCAATCTATGTAAATTTTATGGAAAAAAATCGGTACATATTAGGGACTAGTCGACGTGTGAGCGAGCAATTTCTGATAAGGCTGTATGTTTTTGCATAAATACAAAAATTTGCGCTCCCAGTTTTCTCGATAACGCCGGATGTATTAGCATAAATACTGTATACAATAACAAAAACGTGTATGAACCCCACGAGAAAATGACACAAGATGTCGCCAAAAACAGAAATAAACGATAACGTTCACAAAATGCATCCCATTTTGCAAATTGTCGAGTTGTGGATGTGCCGTGCATGGTCATAGAACTTATAAGGGCATATTGAATCCTTTATCTACACTGACAGAAATGTAGACAGCAACCCCTGATCTGCTGAAGCTAAACGACGTTTGCAGTGTATAAAATCGTCATATTTTTATATTTTAATTTCCTATAATGGGTACTTCATATTGGTCAAAAGTAGAAAAATAGCAATTTTCTCAATGTTTCTCATTTTGCATCCATGTGTATATCATATATGTATGTGCACAAATCATGTCGCACGTGTATTTCTGAAGTCACCCAACTCAAAAATCGTCAATTTCCCGTTTATAGCAGTATTACGTCAAGCAAAATAATCACTACATGTATATTCAGAAAAAAAATTTCTTGGAACCCCATAGTTTCTGCAGGATTGGCTGTTACTGCATGTCACCTCGGAAATGGTGCTCTATGACAAAACTACATGAATTTACAAACTTGCTTATTCTGAAATAAACAAGAATGACAAGAATCACAGCTGTCCTAGTTGTCGCAATTTAGACTTCCAATGTTTTGTTGTGTTGTTTACGATTACCCAGACCTTATAATTATCCTAACCTGTCCTATCCTAAACCAGCCTAAAAATGTCATTTTTATATTTAACTGCATCTAACCGTTTTTTAACCTAACCTAACAATGTAATTTTGATTTAGCTGCACCTAAATGCCAGGCCATCACAGTCAGCCAACGAGCCATTAGAAGAAGCCCACTTTCCCACTGTGTCTATGGCGGAGCAGGTCAGTAGCAGGGACCATTCTGTAGTGCGCACGAAACTACATGGCTCTTGTCAAGGTTTCTATTGACAGACCCATCAGGAATTGTGGAAAACTAATGGATCATTTACTATCAAGCCATGTCTGTGACATGGTTGGAGGAGATCACGCATGCAAAAATGGGAGTTGTTGCAGCTTATTCCCTCGATTTATTTCGAAGATAAGTGAAAAAAGCAATTCCATTAACTGTCGCATTCAGAAAACAAAGCAAAAATGAAAGACGTTTGTGGAATCTTTAGAGAAATTCAAATACGTGGAAGTCAAATTGAATTCAGTGAGAGGCGAAGAACAATACACAAGACCCCTTTGGCATTATGTTTTGAAGGCATGCTTAGATTCGGTGCGAAACAGTTCTATACAGTACGTATACTGGTTTGGTCTTTAACGCAACGCAGGTTCGCCGAGATGGTGTCGCATATGAAAATGTTAAATGATCCATTTCTGGAATTGCTTCGTTTACACTACCTCGAAAAATCTACACTTCGCCATTAACGTCGAGCGAGAAGAAGAAGCATCGAGATTGTATACATTAGAGCGACATGCAGTGTACACTGAAATATCTGGCACACGAAATCAGCGATGGAAAAATGTTGATTTTTTTGGAAGAATTCACTAGGTTTTCTTAAAGCATTCTCTCTAACAATAATACTAATAATGAGAATTAATTCAAGAATTACTGCAAGAATTAAATTTTCACCAGTGCGTCGCATGAAAATATTATAAACTAAGCTTCATTGCAAAGAATATATTTATGCATCTTTCATTTATGAAAAAAGAAATGGCTCGTCAGCGTTAAATTAAATTTAACGCTCCATTCCCATGGTACACCAAGCATCCGTCACTGTAACATAAGTTGTTTTGGACTACGGAAAATATAACTGTGTGTCCACAGCTTCAGTAACATAAAATCCCCCGACTTTCCTAGATTTCAAAGGTGAAAATTCTTATTTTACACTGACCTTTGGAGTTTTACCGTCGACCAATATTGAACTTGTATAATAAAGGAATTCACATAACATATTAATGCACTTTCTTAATTCGTATTTTTTCCTTAGGAGCACTGAGATGCTCGAATTTATTTTAATTTGGTAAATTTCTATATTGTCATCATGAAGCCAAATAGAAGGAACCAATCTGCCATATTGGAGTTTTCTTTTCTTTATGCAAAGGGCAACTTCATTAAAAAAAACCTATGCACGCTAAAATGAAAAATTCAAAATTCCCCTGACACTCAAGTTTTCTAGGATTCCCAGGTTCTGTGGATACCCTGTAACTGCTAAACCCGAACTTTTATGGTTATGTAAAGTGTAAATAATTCTAAATTTCCAATTTTCTTCTTTGCCAACTATAGACAGGAGTTCAAATGTCTTTATCAATATTTTGCACGAGATGATTGTGTCAAGTCAGGGCAGAGTGGGGTCAAGTGGGCCATGGATTGGGCATACATGTATTAATAAACAATTATTTCTTACGCTCGTAGAATTGCTGGTTACCATCCATGATTCTCGATTTAGTTTTTCTAAATATTTCGCCCGCGACATTCTCTTAATTATACATTTGTGTTAATATCTCTAAATATTTTTTTATAGAATTGTGGGTTAAAATTCATCAGTTGCGATGTGGTATCTAGATTTTTGAAAACTTTTAGTAAAGTATCCAGCCTTGCGGTACTTTTAGTAGATTGAATACATGTACCACTGGTTTCGACTATCAGCGAGGCAGCAAAGCCTATATACTGATCTTGCAACGAGATTGTCTTTAAACTTTTTCGGAGGTAGCTTCAAACAGTATGAGGATAGCCGAAAAATTTATTGGCCAAGAAATCGTGAGTTATGCGGCAACGTGAAGAACAATTTATTCAAAAATGTAAAAACAAAGTCATTTACTGTATAATCGAAAAAGTTGTAAAGCATCACTGAGGGGAATATTGCGATGTTACACAATGAAAACATGACTGGTGGATTTTCTAACACCCATTATTTAACAGTTTAATGTTTTAGAAGAAATCTCCAAAAATCGAAGAAGGGTTGAGAAACGCCTTTCTTCATAAGCAATATTGATTAATTCAGCGATCCTAAAGGGATCCTAAATGGGAAAGTGAAATAAAACGAAAAGCATGTCTGACTCGCAATTAAGCTTCCTGGAGAATTTTTGGGAATTTGCCAGATTTCCTCGCCAATTACTTTTGGAACAATTATTAGATCGGAACGGTAATTAAGGTGGAGAAATTCTTCTCTCATTAATAAAAACGCTCGCCGTAGAGTGCCGTTGTTAAATCGCAAACAAGATTACCGAGCTAGCGAAATGTTTCTCAAAAAGCAAAATGATTTAATTAATCGATACAAGTCCGACGCATCACCTATTTAATGGAGAAATCAAATCAGGCTACAGGTGCAGGTCCCGTCCTTACCAATTTCGCGCATGTTTTTTTCCGAGGTCTTATTAAAATTCATTATCGCAAGCGATGCTATCGATAAAGACGACGACGTATTCAGCACTCAGCACCAGACAAGCCACCAAAAGCAAACTTGCATGAATTATGCATTGGTAACGCTAAAGTCCTGGCAGCCCAATCAATATATTGCTCGAAAATACAAGACGCGCCATGGAGCATAGCTCTGAATATTATACGCTGCAATAAAACTAAATGAAGGAAACGAATATTACATGCATTGTCAAAGTTGAACACAAATCAAAGCAGATCCGGTGTCAGGTTCACAATTACCACCAGCGATGAATTGGCTGAAAATTACTCCAAATAACCCTAGCATTTCCCTGAGTATTAAACGTGGCATAAATGCAAGCATGCACTTGGAGTATGCCAGGGTTTTATCAAACATGACAAACAAACGAATTTTTTCCAGTAAGTGTAGCTTAGCTTACATATGTACATACGAGGGTATATACCTGGCATTTCCAGTTTTAACTGATACGATTGACCAATGCAATTGCGAATATATGGTATACTGTACAACGCGCAAAAGTCCTGGCAGCCCAATCAGGTGAGGAGGGTTATATTTATTGCTCATTATGTGTAAAAAGGTTTTAATATTGACACCAATCAATCAATTCTGTGGCCGCACTTATGAAAAAAAAATTACTTCAGAGGATATATTTTGGTGTGCTACACTATAGAAGTCGTATGCCTCATAACTCCTTTTAAATATAATATTCTTACCTCTAATCACAGAAAAAAATGTAGGTGAATTTCCCACACTTGCGCAATGAGACAGGCAGTCGGCTTCCCCTAACGGCTCACAGGCTGGCAGTGATTGCATGGCGATAAGGGGCATCTACAGTAAATCAGAAATTACATTGTTAGCTTATATGTACATGTAGTTTAGGTTAGCTTTAGTTAAACACAAAAACTGGAAAGCGTAAATTCCGACAGCTAGGACAGGTGTCATTATCGTATACCATACATATAAATAATTTGTGCACATTTAGAGCAGGCTCTAAATCGAAGTTTATCGGAAAATTTTAAGATAAAAGTGAAATTTCCCTAATGAGTTAAACGGAGAATTTCCCCATGTACATGTATACAAATGCATGCCTGACTGTGTGCTACATCTTTGACTTTCTGTATTAACTAATAGGCCTAACTAGCTACTCTATGTGAAAGCAAATACATGGTATAATGTTGACACTGTATGTTGGATTCCATGTATTTGCAATTTCCCTGGTAACTGCAGGTTTTCCATGTCTGGGTAAACCCTGATTCAACAAAACAAGACTTGGCAGTTTCAAAATTATTTTTTTCAGAACGCATAACGAACACGTCAAGAAGAACGCTCCTTGATTTTGCGAGCTAAGTTGGGATTGATAACTTAATTTTGAACTTTCCAAAGAGCTGCAAATTGACAAGAATGCAGTCTGTGGACCAAGATTGATATCGCTGCAAATGAATTTGTCTTTTTGCCTCGTGTGTCAATCCACCAAAGCCACTAAATTCTAAATTAGCATAGGAAAATAAAAATGGATATCGAGAAAATTCCACCAGTAAGATAAAAAGGCAACCGTGGTGCAATTGAAGCACCTGTGACATTCAACATATTTTGCAAGTTTAACTAACTGAATATCAATTTCGGGGGTGAGGGAATAAAGAAGACTGCAACGAAGAAAACTCTGGAGAGGGGCAAATAGGGCGACGTTCCACGGTGAATTTCTGATAACAAAGTGGTGAGTTTCAAGATTATACGAGTGAAAAGCTCGATCGCACGTTGGCTCCGTCCTAGTTCGATTTTTGAGGAAGTAAAAACTCTTTTACGGAATTGTTGGAAATCCCTATTCACTGATGGCATGCATATTTAAACGTTTGTTGGAGTGGATATAAGAGGGCATTCAGGCGAGATGATCACGTGAATTGGCGAGGCAATTGCTATAAAGAGACGTCTCTCGATTTGAATTCAACAGACACGCCTATGGCAATTGAAAATACTCGAATTCCTAATAGGTTGAGAAAATATAAAAGTTTGGAATAAACAGAAACGCAATCAATAAAGCGAGACCAGGAGAAACGCATTAAAAACAAGCCATAAGAGTTTGACGAATTTATTACGTGTATAGCCGTTCAGGGCCCGACGTTCTTCGCTAACAACTTCAACGATGCAAAAAGTGATAAAAGGAATAATTCCAATCAGCACATGTGCAGGTTGCCCCTTCAGAAGCCGGTTGCATAAAACTCACTTTTCCTCAAAAGTGTCACTTTCGGACCAAAGAGAAACATTCGATTTCAAAGTGCGTTGCATAAGCCTCTTTCGATTGTCGAAAGTGTCACTTTAAAAAGTGATAATATCGAGACTTGAAAGTTCTAATTTCGAACCTAAAGTTTCTGTAAGTTGCATAAACATCTTCTCTCTCTACAGTGCCACTTTCAAATTCCCTTTCGCATAGGGAGCTCTTGAAGTTGTATATCAATTTTGTATGCTGAAACAGCAAACATTTGTAATGAAATTCCGTTTTTAGTTGATTTTATTTGCTAAAGTGATTACATGTTTACGTAATTATGGATTTTGATATTTTTTTTTAAAAAATCCAAACGTACTAAGTAAATTTCGTCTTAAACATCTGATAACTATTTGCTCTAAGACATTCCTAAAATTTTTAAGATCCACTTCGTACCTTTTCAACTCATAAGTTGAAAAAGGAAACCGATGATATATCGCCATTATTAAAAACCGAATTAATCTTAACAGTGGTTGAGGACAGGGAGCAATTTTTAGAGCGAAATAACAACTGCTTAAATTTGCAACGGCAGAAGCAAAGTAGCAACTGCTACCATCTGCCATAGTCCCATTATTTCAAACTTGAAAAACATTAACCAATAACTGCCTGCACCTTGAGGAGGACGCGAACTGCATAATTGCTAATTAAAGTAACAATTTACGTTTAAATTATTCACATATTTAAATGTGTTTCGTACGGCAGATGGTCCTCGCTAATATAACAAAGTGTTCGGATGCGGCCTCACAAATCTTCCACAACACACATCTGCGTTTCAAGTTAGAAAATTATCAACTTGCTAATAAAAAGACATGAATATCTAGGCATTGGCAAGCACCACAAAACGGGCGTCTGTTCATATACTCCACGTGTCGATGGCAATCAAATTTAGAGCAATCATGAGCCAGGTTGTGAGGATCGCTGCAGGAAAGAAAGTTGGAACTTATTTTAATATAAGAAATAGTTCAATAGCTTTCGCATAAATATATACACATACAGTATCTGCATATACTGTTTATAAGAAAAAAGACGCCAATTTGTGTCACTAAAGTCGAGGAATTAAAAACTTGGACCAATTCATCGATTAGCGTTGAAGCACTGGGCACTTGTTGTAGATGGAAATTTCGTCCAGGGAACATTATATAAAATTAGATATAATTAAAAAACTGCCATAACGACACACACGCTTCAAGAGTTGTGTCCTTTAGTGATACTATTCTTCTTCTACAAGCGTACTTCACACACTGACAAACATTTATTTCTTCAACACAATGTATGTATAGTTTTAATTTACTTACTTGAATGTTAGCTTCCCAATACGTCCCAAACACCCAGTTAAACGAATGGTTCCGAACAACCAACTACTTTAAAAATGTATACCGATGTCCTATATACATTATGCATGTACACTCATCTCCGACTTAAACTCTGACAATTCTATACTTTAAACTGCCATCGTATATTTTTATTAAAATATACACAGTTCAAAAAATACTGAATATTATCTCAACATCTTGGAAATTCACGAACGATACTTATGGGTGAGGAATAAATTTTAGTAAGTTTTATCGCAAAAGTGTTTGGATCTAATATGAAAAGATTTCCGCAGCAACACCAGTGAATTTAGGTTCATTGAAAATCCCGAAGAAGTTCAACCAAAATCCAAACAATGGTGAGCAACTCAGGATGCCATTCCCTTCATTAACATATCGGTCTGTTCAATTGTGACAAAAAAAAGCCATTCATCATCCTCTTCTTGCATAAAAACCCACTTCCTAGATACGCAAATGAAAAAGCCAAACTATAAATGCGAACACGCTGCTGCAAATTTTGAATTTGTATACGCAAATCAAACGTAATGGCATATACATGTAGAGCCTAGGAAGCTCATTATAAAAGCTCGGGAGACCAGAAATTGCTATACACACACGCTTTTTATAAGCGATTTTAATATGAATTACCGTCTATGGTATATGGATACGGCCTAATAATGCGATATTAAAAATCAGCATACTCTCGTATACGATATATTGATTCACTCGAAAAACGCAAGGGGTACATTTACGAAGCTTAAAAAGAAAATCGATAAATTAAGCCATGTTTATTGTGCATACGTAATCTTAAATCAAACTAACCCTGCAACGAGCAGAAAAAAAGGCAATCAAAATAACACAAACAGAATTGTAATACCCAGAAGAATACTTCAAGATTTTGCTTTCAAGCTGATGTATGATTGGATTTTTGGGAATGATTTTGGATTCCGCATTTATACATATACTACAACCAAAATTAGTGCAATTCTTATTCATACCTTCTCGAATTAAGAGCAGTGCGCAGATGAAAGCAATGATGCTTTTATCATACTCAGCCATACTCAAACTTAAACAAATATGACACCAGATGACACCACTTTCAATTTCCCTGACTTAGAGGTTTTAAAACAAGTTTCCCCGATTAGCTTGACAACGAAAAATACAAAAATGTGACATGCCAATGTAAGGATTGCAGTAAGTAAGAGTGAACACACATATTTCAAAAGTAAAAGGCAAATTTAGATTTGTTTTTATTATCTTTAACCGAATTACTTGTCATTGCTTGTTATCTCTTGATTTCTTGTGTTAACTAAAATCTAGCTATGCAAAATCTGTTATTGAATTGTTGAATTTCCCTGACTTTTTCAAAGTAAATTAATTTTCTCTTACTTTTCCAGGTTTTCCAGATTTGGGGTAACTTTGTATTTAAAAAAAGGAGATGTCGAAAGAACGCTAAATGTCACTAACATGAGAGGAGTGGACCTGACAAGGTGCAAAAGTGAACTCATGGGATCATCAAAACCAACGAATTTGCATATCGCTAGACGTGCGGTTGTAATTAACAGCAATGTTAATGTTGGATGAAGATTGAATACCCAGATTAAGCAAAAAGTGATCAATTATCCCTTGTCATTCAACAAGTCACTAATGACATGGAGATAAAATAAGTACTTACAAATTGCACAGTACACGAAGGGATATTAATAAAAAAACATAATTGAATCAATTATAATTTCGTCGTTTCTACTATGTCAAAATCGGGGCCATAAAAAATTGGAAATTGGATTTACCGGTAACACTCGAATAGACCACTACTCGAAACAAATTAGCTTGTATCGTAATGAGGATTTAAAAATTCAGTGGTTAATTGTCGTTGTCAATAATGATAAGGGACCAATTGTGAATAAAGCCACTCAAGTCCAAAAGCATGGGAATGACACAAGAATGGGCACTTCTGTTATTTCTTTTATAGGCCATCTAAGGACAAAGCATTGAGCATGCTGTTTTTGGTGAACACATCTCATAGCCTGATTCCTTATGGCCCATGCAGCTTATACCATTCGAACGCCTTTGCGGTCAATGGCAATCAAAATTTATCGTCCATCTTTACGATTTTCGTCTTTAGCATATAGAACGTGCCTCGAAGAACGTGGGCAAACCTATCCAAAGTTTACAATATCTACAGCTCATTAGAGAGCCGCTTATTCGGTGGAAGTTGGCAAGGGAATTGGTCGAGGTGATTCGGATATGGCCATTTTGGGCCTGCCAGACTTTCTTACCCAATCTTGCTTTTTGTGCGTCATTTGATTATGCAAGTGCTTTATGCAGTAATCTAATATTGTTCGACGTTTGAAGAAGCAAAGCGCATTGACATGCACCAGCTTCTCACGATAAAGCTGCACTTTTTGTCAACGGATTTCTGGTCAATTCTCTTTCATATACGCAAAGAAGTTCATTCACGGCCTTTAAGACATGTCCAATTCGCCAATTCCTCGAGGCTTTTTCATTTTTGTTAACATAAGACTGTTTCCCTTTATTTGCATTGCACATGTGCTATATTTGCCATTCCCAAAGGAAACCTTGAAAAGTGCACAAAACGACCAAGGAGTAGATGCGTGCCACTTTCGAAGGCTGGAGAAGATCCAATATGCATGTACATGTCCACCTCGCCCTGTAGAAAATGTTTTATGCATAACAGAAAATGCTGACAAGGAGACTGGTATGTACTGTACACTTAACCGTGAGCCATTTTCCCCTGCATGCATCAAATTGCAGATCAAGTTCACTTCGAACCT
The DNA here is from genome assembly GCA_034687865.1 of Kryphioiulus occultus. Taxonomy (NCBI): domain Eukaryota; kingdom Metazoa; phylum Arthropoda; class Diplopoda; order Julida; family Julidae; genus Kryphioiulus; species Kryphioiulus occultus. The sequence goes on along the minus strand of JAQGAF010000589.1, from coordinate 8,887 downwards.
GTCTGAAAACAGAGTTAATCATTCAAATCACTGGTTTTGTCATTGCAGGCACTTTAATATTTATTACGAAATTGCATTCGGGTTTATTTAGGTACAGTCCCTGATACCCTTGCTCCAGAGAGAGTGGGCTTCACAAAACAGCTCGTAGGCTGGCAGTGATTGCCTGGCAGTTATGGACAGCTAATTCAGAAATTGCATTTGAGGTTAGGTCAGAATTAAGCTTAAACACAAACAAAACAGAAAAGAAAGACATCAAAAAATAAAGTTAAAGGATAAACACTAACAGCTAGGACAGCTATGTGTCATGCTTGTATACCATACAAGTTTAGAGTTTGCATACTGCACATGCACAGGGCATGGCTGAATTGCTTGGACGATTTAAATTGGGCGCTGCCTCAACATTTCATTAGGTGCATGGCCAACCAAAATACAAACTGATGTGTAGAAAGGTTCATAGCATTTAGTATACATGTACATGTAGTGTGAAGTTATTGCATGAGGAGTTCCACGGCCTACTTTTTTGAAAATGCCACAGGTCAGTCAGTTACTTGATGTTAATTAGACGATTTGTTACGAGAAAATGCACACTTTTACTTGTACTGTATAACGTAAAGTGTTCATTTTCATGTATACAATTGAATTTTACGTCACAAATCTGACCAATCCTGATCTGGCATTAACGAAACTGATTGACCTGCAGCACTTTTGAATACTCGTAATGGAAATAATTAGAGTCAAAGCAACAATCCCTGTAGAACGACTTCAAAATCCTTCGAATCACATACACCAACTCCCTGAAGTAAATGCCCAAATATCCTAATGAGCGTAGAGGAAACTTATTATTCCGCTATTTATGAGAGGACGCATATGTTTGGTAGGATTTTGAAAGCTTGAGGTTTTGGGTGATTATAATAGGGAGTGTTGACTTGCAAGTAGTGAATCCAGGTACACCTTAATGAAGGCGAGGTGAACAAGCAGCAGCGCCCTACAGGACATCTGCATTTTAAAAAGACATTAAGATAGATGCCGTCTATTTGTCTTAGTTTAGCTTGAAGGCTGATATAACAAATATTAACTTAGAAGTGAAAATACATGTAGGCATCACTTAAAAACGTGATTGATGATTGTTCTCCCCTTTATGGCACCTATTTCGACCTCAAGATTTATTTAACCTCTAGCGTACAGCAGACTGCATGTTAGACTATGCGCAATTTATTTATAGCAAAGTGAGACTTCTATGGATGCGAAAACATTAATGACTGGAGCAAACGCTCAGGTCGTTTATTTCTGTGAAAACGAATTAGTGTTGGTCTTTTACGCGTCTTTCAAAGGCAGACTCCAAAATTTGTAATTTCGCGTATTCGATATGCTGATAACCACGTAGCATAATTCAACCGGTATACAGGGTGTTGTAGATGTCATAGTCACGTATGAAACGAACTGAAGTACTCATGAAAACAAACAGATGTCTCTAATAACATATATACATGTACACTGTAGGTCTAAAAACGACCCGATCCCCAATAACTCACATGCAATAGCAGCCAAACACCGTGTCTCGGAAATAGAACATTTTTGGCCATAGGGTTATTTGGGATATTTTTGTTAGGTTATGCGAGTACTATCATCTTTTTCATTGGATAAACGCCTGGTCATTTACAGTTAACCAATGCATGTATTAATGCATGTGTTTATTTAGGGGAAATGGCCCTGTGACTCAGGAATGGCCCCGTTTTTGGACCAAGGTTATTGAGGACTTTTGTTTTATTTTCATAAGTACTACAACCCAATCTATTTCATTTGTGGCAAGGCTGCTGAAACATCCTGTACACTGTAAATGAAAAGTGATGCAATTAACAGCTTAAGTAGAAAAGCTTACACTGGCTCGCCTAGCTAATGTCTGAAGGAAGAAAATCATTAATGCAAATATTCAAAACACTCTGTGTGTATGCACAAGTTAAGTTTTGGTGCCGAAATTTTATTGTTTTCGACGAAAGGATTTAAGTGGCTTCTTTTTGTTTTATTATTTCCGTTCTCCCAGCTTTGCTTCGGTCATTTTCCTAATTAAATACCCCGAAACTAGCTGAGATCTTACCGTCCTGTCTTCCATAATAAATGCGAACAATTCGCTCAAATGGAGGCATAAAAGGCGCTCAGCAGTTTTGCAAAATCCCCCGCAATTAGTTAGCGGGGACATTTTAATAAATTAAAACTCTTAACAGCGAAAACGAATCCACTGGGTCGCCATACTCTAACAAATGCACTAGTTGGACACCTCTATAAGTCGAACACCCCAACATGTTGGACAGTTTTTCTTTACACTAAATGTGTGCTACGGAATATTCAATTAACATAAGGTGCAACTTTTCTAAGTGGGGCACCTCATAACTCGAAAGTAGAACAATATTTCATTTATGACCTACGAGAAAAACCCTGTCTAGTGAAACGATTTTTTAACCAAACGGGTGCTCCATAGCCCATTTAAACAAGTTTCTGGAATCAGTAGTGTAATAAAAACCATATGAATGAGGTGGCAATTCATGCTGACTAAATTGCTTTTTGATAATAGTCAATATGATTTTCCCACCCTTGTGGACAGATCTCTCTGTGTGTCCCACCCAGAGATTTTCATTGTACATGTACACGTACACTGTATAGGCATACATTCAAATTTGCGTCAACGAGTAGATATGAAATAACGGTGGCCATCATTAAGTGCAATTGGGTTAATTGCGAATCAATACCAAGTTTTGAAAGATTGTTGGTGGTTCACACCCCCTGAGCTTCGCTTTGAAATATGCGTTTTTTGGGATTAAATTCAGGCCGTTCAACCTTCATACCCCGCCTTAGCTGCACTTTTCCGGCATTTTCGTTTGTTTTTCCAGGGAAATATACGGCATTTTATTCCGCATGCGTGCATCTCATAATTTTCCCGTCATCTAAATTTCCATAACAGTAGAAAAGACCTAACTCCGCATAAGTTGGCACTGGCGAAGAATTTATGAGTGTGGAACCTCATTAGTGGAAGTGACGGGAGATTTGCTCATGTTATGGAATAATATATTCGTTACAAGAAAACTTAGACGGTGCCATTTTTATAACGCGTATATGCACTTTTCATAGGCCTACCCAAACGTAAAACAGCTGAAACTATTACTGGGAACTGCAGTATAGTATTCGCTGTAACTGTTTATTTCTTGATAGTTATTCAGGCGCTTACAACTATAATTTCAATTTTGCATAGTCTCGAGAAATAATCGCCTAAAACACGTACTAGTACGAGTACGAGCATTAATGGATAATGCCTGCCATTTTCTCCAGGGACCATCTAGCCTCAATTTCTTTTATATTCAAACAGTTTCAACATATCAAGTACTTGTCAGCATGTCTTTTCAAGCTTTGTAATTGTAACCGATAATTTCAGGTGCATAATATATTTGCTTTAATTTTATTACTGAACTCACAAGGTCAGTCTTTCAAGATCTGTTCATTCGATCAGACTGAATAACGAAACAAAGGATTATGAGAGATCATTGACACGCTGTACTAGATTTTTTGTGTTTTGATAATCTAGGTCCAGACTCACAGTTTGTATATATGCTTGTATGTGTATAATTGTAGACGCTGCATAGCCCAATATACCTTAATTCCCTACACAGCCCTCTTGAGATAGTTTCAATCCAGTAGAAGTGCTTCGCTTCCTAATTAGTCTCATTATGGATCCACGGTCTTAGGAGCACACTAGGGTCGAAAGCAAGAACTCGTGATTACTTTTGATGGCCGACCTATGTACGAAGCGGTGTATAATAATAATTTCATAATCGTCTGATCTTCCATAATTTTAGACTGTTGCATTTAATTAAATCCCTACTATAAGGTGAGCTTGAGTTAATAACTTAGAAGGACTGGATCCTATTTATTTAGACGTATATAGTGCCGTAAACAAATGCCAAAGAAATAGCATGTATAAAACATATTAGAAATGAAATGTATGTATGGAATGTATTTATGTAAGAAATTAAATGTATGGGGGGGTGTCTATCTTCTTTCAGAATTGGCACTACATGTACATGTATATACTTTATTTCGCTATCACTCTACCAGGCTCACCGAAATTCTACATGTATATTTCCTATAACACGTACACAGCATGGAATTGAGCATCATTTACATATTCGGTTGATAGTTTAAATTTAATAGAACGTGTATGCCAAGATATCATGAACTTGCGCATACAGAAGAAAATGGCTAACACCAAAAATGCATACAAGCTTTTCATCAGCTATAACCCTGAAATCCCATACTGCATTGGATATTGCAAGCTTATCAGCTTATCGGAAAATCCAATTTTAGACACATTTTTAGTAAGAGCGCTTTTCTGTATTCATAGCTGTTGAGATGGTGATATGCATTTCTATCAGTTTTTTTAATGTATACGGCAGAAAAATCGATGAATATAAACGATTTAGAAAATATTTGAAATTCCCAATCCTCGAGAAAACGAATGAAGAAATCGAAAGTAATATTTAAGAAAATGTGTAATATAAGGAGTTATACGTTGGGTCATGAAAGAGAAACGATTTCGTTTCAATAAAGGGATGGGGCCAATTCCTAGTCGATATAAATTTCAAATTACTAAATAAAAAAATGCATGATACAGTAAACGTAGAATGTGTTACTTTGTAAATCTTTTTCTTCAAATAAGGCTTGAACAGTTTTACAATAAAAATGTAAAAAAGGAGTTAGTTATTCCACGCACCAGCCCAACATTACTAAATGTGTCTTATAGGTCTATAATTTTGAATATACATGTACTGTACAGCATACCGTGCAAAAGCGTAGGTTCTTTAATAAATACAGTAGTTAACAGAATATTTTATTTTCAATTCGCATAAAAAAATTAACTGCCAGCTGGCAATTTCCACATTAAATTTACAATTTTTCATTTATTCTCAGATTTTTGCTACTGAAGAAGTATTTGAGAGAACATGGATTTCTGTGTATTAGATGAATGGGCGCATTAGCTATAACTGTTTTCTCCATGGCAATAAAGTAAGCAGATTCTACAGGGTTGTTAATGCCGTTATTTGGCCAACCATATTATCCAAATACTCCTCGATTACCCATGTCTCATTTCATGCATCCCGCTAATCCATGGCGACAGTGTGAAAGATACACCCTGCCAAATAATGACAGCAACAAGCCCCAGTAACACGAAATGCAGTCAAAACCATTAGAGACACACCCAAATCCGCCAATAACATCAGTTAGTGGAGGTTTATGAGAGGGCATAAAATAATTACGACCTATTTTACGGTCATACTCAAACCGGTAAATTTGCAATTAATGCATTGTGCACTGTTATGTCAACAAGGTAAAAACTTCTTCATATAGCTCTTTGTATCTTTCAACATACGAACTGGTACCGCAAAAATAGATTAAATCACGTTTTATAAAGTAAATCTGGCAATTTCACATACATATAGAGTATCTACTTTATATATCTGCACATTTCAAAGTGACAAACAGTTTTGTTGAAAGTTCGGTTTGAGCCCGATAAACCTGAAACTGTAAATGGATTTGGCCATTTGCAGAAGATATGATATATGCTGAACCTCAGTCTTGCGTTAAAAACTTGAATCTCTCCCAAGAACATAGACTTGTTTTTCTCAGATGTTGACTCTGTTTGTTAAACACATAGAATAAACGCTTCATTTAGGAGCACTTGCTTTATGTTCAGTGCATTTGGTTTCAGGATACTAATCGCAATTAATGGCCTCGTCTCAATTGGGCGATCAAGGAACTCCAAGCTATAAATTGAGCAAACCAACTATTAAACCAATAGGTTTAGCTAAGACAGCCCTAAAGAATATTGGCAGCGATAATGCCTCTGGACCAAGCCTTAATGACCCATGGTTACTGAGGTGGCAACTTCTATTAAGTCATAGATTTGGCTTGGCTTTGTCGGTATGTATAGCCTTCCGTGTATTAAGCAATTGTCATTTCTTTGGCTGCCAGTTAAGAGGCAAATACGAAAGAAACAGCTAGAGTTATAATTGGAGTTTGTTACATCACTGAATTTATGGATTCCGCAATTATGTGCCTGCGTAGGGCTTAATCGACAATGATTCAGCGTCGTGTTTGGTGCAAAGCGTATAAATAAAACAATTAAGCGGGATTTATTGGATGCCCCTTGAAGCATAGCAAATTTTCTTGCAAACGGTGGTGTCATCTATTGCATCGCAGACACATCATGTGGCCTCGTTCACTTGGAAAATACGAGTTTCTTGAGCCAATTCTTGGCCAGCAATTTGAGATAGATGAGAATCATTATCTGCGCAATAAGAGGCTGTAGTGAGTGAATTATCAGAAATGAAATGGCAGTTAATGAAAGTTCGTTTACACTACATCACAAAACATGTTATGTGACAAATTAGTTTTATCGCTGTTGTACAACACCCATTCGATTACGTAGGTCATCAATATCCATGTACTGCAACATGTTAAATAACATTTTTTTCTCATTTTCATACAAGTTGTATAACTTCGCAATATAACACGATTTGTTATATAGTGAAAATGCACTTTAACGTTGCTATTTTATCGCTATTTTCCTGGTATTGCTACTTGCATCACATAATAAATTAAGAATTCTACAATGCTGTCTTAATGTTGTCACAAAGAAATCCCTCAGTAAAACATTCCTTGACTTTTCTAGGTTTCCCAGGTTAAAATTGTTATTTTCCCCTGACCTTAAAGAGTTTTCCCGTAGACCAATATAAGCTGAAATTAAAAAACTGTCCTTGAATATAAATGCTGTTACTCATTGAATTTGTAAAAGTAACTAAAGGAATTCACAAAACAAAGCATCTAGCAATGCACTTTTTCAACGGGATTTTGATTAGGAGTACTAAGATGCTCGGAATTTATTTCCATTTGGCAAATTGGTAATGAAATCAAATAGAGGAACCAGTCTGATATACATGTGTTGGGGTTTTCATTCATTGTGCAACAGGGAAATTTCATCTAAAAACCACGATCGATAGTTGCCAAGTTAGACAATTCCCCGACTTGTTGAAAAAAGTTTGAAATTCCCCAGACTTTCCAAGTCTGCTACAAGTCCCCTGACTTTCCCAAGTTTTCAAGAATTCCCAGGTTCTGTGGAATCGTGACATTACATACTTCAATGCTCACCCCAATGGTTGAGTAGCTCCCAATTTTTGAGCATGCGATCAAATCAACAATTTAACGAAACTAGTAAAACTATTTTAAGAAGTAAGCGAAAGTGGTAACATCACGTGAAAGGGAATACAGTACCTATACATATGGCATTAGCACCGATGGACAATACAGTATACTAGTGGAGGTACATACTGCACACTGTACAGTGTACATGTACAACGAAAGTGGTGCAACCCCTTCGGTAATTTAGGATTTTATAGCAAAACATTGGTGTTATCAGTGTTTGCCTCATGTTGGGCGCCTCCTGCAGACATCTGAATACCATTGTCTCTTCAAACCCCGATGTTATAAAATAAAAATTCTCCTCATCATTAAAACGCTAAATTCGTTTATTTCCAAGCTTTTATAATGTTCGTATTATTCTAATCGGCTCAACACAAAATAGCGTTGTTTTATACATAAATAATTGCCAATTTTTTATCTGTTCCAGAGATTATACATGGAACTGAAGTCGAAATTACGTTTTTAATAGGCCTAATTAAATTTCGCGTATCTATGCATTGTGTGCACGCATACTCCGTCAATATCCGAGTATTGCGCTGGGGAATTACCCAATAATACTTATTTTTTATCTGCTCGTATTATTTTACGTTCCGATTGTATACAGTAGCTAATGAACGGGATTACGGTATCTTGAGCTTTTAATGCATTATGGAAAAAAATAAAAATAACATTCTTACGCTTAAATACAATGGCTTTGTCATCTGGAAGGTTATCTGTATTAAAAGATTCATAATGAGCGTTTTAATAGGCATGCAGGCGCAGGAAGCATTGACTTCTCAGTTCAATATAATTCTCCAAGAAAGGAATAACGTAAGGATTTCCGCAAATCCTGCTTACTGTTGTCGCTCTAGATAACGGCCATATTAGAGATAATAATGGCTAAATTATAAGCTTCGTGATTACACCTCCATTATAATGACAGGCACATAAAAATGTTTGTTTGCAGAAATGTCTTATGGAGATGGAACGTGCCAAAACAAGACGTGTAAAATCAGCAACATGGTTACTTAAATCAAAATTTGTTTCATTAATTGTTTTTATATCATAAATAGTACCTTAATAAAAGGTACCTTTCATTGATAGTATTCTGATATATAGAGTGAATGGTGTATTAACTCGCCGTGGGTTCATGTATGTACTGTAGCTTTAATCCTTTTCAAAACTATTTATTATAACTCGAAATAACAGCAGAATATTAAAACACAACCAGCTCAAGCAATCGAAAATTGCAGAATGGAACATTTTCTAACTTGGAATCCAAACATTTTGCAATCACGTGCATTCTAAAATTCGAACTGCCAATTCTATAAATTTCTTGAAAAGTGGAACACTAGCATGTGCATCGGTCCACGTGCTAGGCTCCTCGTGAAGCCATTCTATCACCAGAACAAATGCATTTTAATCAGAGACAGCAACAGACATTAGACAGTTAGAGAAATTTCGTACAAAATGTTACCTTTTGACGTCATTTCCTGTGCCAAAAATGTGTTTTCGGCGAAATGTTAAGAAAACCACACATTTCGTTCGAAATCATAGCCATGATTTTGTGCGAAATGTGTAAACAAACGAAATAATCGGAAAAAAAAGGTGCGCATGCGTAGAAAACATTGTGATCACGGCAATGGGGACTTTCGTAAAATAA
>JAQGAF010000588.1:0-46834 GCA_034687865.1 Kryphioiulus occultus | reverse complement strand
ATCGTACGCAGGCTTCTATTTCGGGGGGTGCTGAACCACATCTCCTATGAAAAAATTTCGGAATTTTTTTGTGTAGATAAAATTACTACCAAAAAGTGAAAATTTCGGGAGGGGCTGCAGCTTCCTCAGCCCCCCCTTGGGTACGGCACTGTCGTATACCCATAATCCCTGGCGATGTGATATACTGGTAGCTGTTGATGGGTCCAATGGTCGCTCAGGGTCACTTTTGGGTCATCTTCATGGACATAACTCGCTGGGTTTTGTCAGATACCATCTCCAGATGGCTCTGCTTTCTCATTATCCACGACTCCATGAAAAACTGCCATGAATCTAGACCTGCAATGTATTGAAACCTGCATTGGTGTTTACAGCACATTTTTTTATGGAGGAAATTTCGCGATAAAAATTCCTCGGCATCTACAGAATGGTGTCATTTAGGATTAGATTGGCCACGAATTATTTACATGGGATAGAGATGTTGGGTGGAATGTTTTTTTTTCTGAATTTTCGTTGCTTTATCCCTAGGTTACAGTATGTCCAATATTGCTCTCCATCAGCATTTTGAACGATGTCCAGAGAATAGATAAGCTTTCTAGATCTCTGAAAAAAATGACAAAATTCTCCTTCCACTTCAGTTTTTTTTTTCTTCATTCATGTCTTTCGATGCAATTGTTGTTTCTCCATGGAGACCGTGTTGCTGATGCTTCATATATTTTCTGCCCATTATAAGTATCTTTCTTCTTCTATTTCTCATCAAAGCACCCATAATTCAATTAGGTTTTTGGAGGGGGGAAAGGCACTTGAGGAATCGAGCAATTTCGCCAAGAAGTCCTCTCCAGAAGCCATTGCACCAGCAATTGACCATCTGGACGTAAAGATGACCTTGTTGAGGTGAAAACTTCGAAAGATAAGCCAGTTTTATCACATTTTCTAAACTAAATTTACATTTGTCGTCTCTGGAACGCTGTAAATATTTCACAACATGCCAGTTAGTACATTACATTGCAGCCTTGCAGGGCTCATACCGTCAGGGAAAGTCAAGGAAATGAAATGTGGTCAGGGGAATCTTGACATTTTGACCATTAAGTCAGGGAAATTGCTAATGTCTGGAAATTTTTTGAGGCACAACTATTTTGATCGGTATTTAATATCTTATGAAAAACATTAGAAAAGCTGTATTTGCGATCTAATTTTTCTAAAAATTTCGCCTACGGCGTTTTTATTATCATTTCTTATCATTATCATTCATTTTCCTCGTGAAAAATGTACCTAAAAAGGAGTATATTTGTTAAAAAAAATCATGAAGAATTTTTTAATATTTCAAAGAAGTAGTCCTCAAAAATGCAATGTTTGAGCTCTAGTGGCTTCAATCCCTAGTGTTCTGCATGTATAATTTCTAAAATATCCGCCATATCGTATATTTGCTCGGATCAAATCTGTAAAAGTTGTTTCTTGAAATTGTCTGGAAATTTTCCAAAAAAGTGTCTGGAAAACCTGGAAAAGTCGGAGAAATCCAGTTGATGATGGTTGGGCTTAGTCATCATGTCATCATGACATGGCAGATAAAGTTTATTTTAATTACACGTGACATTTAATTGTTAAGTCAGGGATATTAATCAGATTTGGTCAGCTGTCTCTTCGTTGTCACTGTTTTTAAACATTTACGCGTAATGTAGCTTCGTGAATAACAATAATTTCACGTGGCAGAAGTACAAAATAGATGGAGATGAAGAAGAGAAATGGCTAAAGTTTAGCCAAACTACTTTATCACAACAGATGAGTAACGATGGCTAAATTCCTTCCTGTTTTCGAGGCGTAAACCATCCTCACGCCAGACATTTCATAATGTATGAGATAAATGCGAATTTATCTAAAAACGCTCGTCTACCGTAGCCGAATTTAAAGCTGGGGCAGAAAATATGAAGAAGCAAACCCAGTTTAATTTATGACCGGCTTATTATTAACTTTCGGTTACACGTGGATCCTAAAAGCGCGTACACAAAGATTACATTCAATTCCCAGCCTGCAGTTGAGGAGATGGCAAAATCTTTTTAAAGCTTAAAATATTAATACCGAATAAATCATGGCTTACGCTAGCAAACGGCAGTTCACGATGGATTTGCAGTTGCTATTTTTTCAGAAAAAAGAGCAATGGAGATCCCACTGCGTTTAAGATAATTTCTCTAGCTCCAATACGAATGGAGGAGAGAGAGAAAAAACACGTAAAAATCGATTGAAAGTGCGTCGTATTTAATGTACTCCCTCCCTTATTACATTTCCATATCCGTTTCGCCGAATCCTTTTTTACATTCTCATGCAGCTTTGATTTAATGCGATATTAATGAGAGCACCTAGGGCATTCGCGACTCCTAGCGTCAACAAGTTCAATTTGACTAAAGAGCAAACCGGTGTTTGCTGCTAATAATTACCGTGAATTATTCTCGCTGCTACAGAATTACGAATGATGAGTAATGGTGCATGCTGTGAGAAAAGTTTTATACTTTTCTCACCGGGTGTTGCATTGACATTTTAAAAATCAGAATGTAACCGTAACAACTTTTTAAGTATGATGCGGTGACTGATGTTTTAATGTAAAAAGTCTAAACAAGTATTGTCTAAAGTTATATCATCTCTAAACAAATCAGTGTTCCCACAGAACCTGAGCATCCTTGAAACCCTGGGAAAGTCAGGGAAATTATGGAAATTGTTAAACAACTCGGAGGATTTTCTAACTTTAATTTCAATCCTTAAGGCGTTTCATATATCGATTATGGTGTATACTGCGTGTAATTCTAAGCATCTAAGTACTTCTGATTAAACAGGGTGTCTACCGGGTATGGAAGTCATGGAAAAGTCATGAAATTTACATCGGGGTCATGAAAAAGTCAGGACATGCACATGATGTACATCGGGATCATGGAAAAGTCATGAAATGAGATTCAGGTCATGGAAGTCATGGAAAAGTCTTCACATGTACATCTGGGTTATGGAAAAGTCATGACATTTACAACACGGTCATGGAATTTTTGTCTTTTGATTTATTCACAAAATAAAAATTTGGGCTTAAATTCTTATTTGTCACCTATTTTCGCAAAAAAATTTCGCCTAAGCTTGTTTTTTAATATTAATAATATATCAACAGTGGTAGATGATGTTTCTGAATATCGTTATTTAGTCATGACATAAAAGTTGATCGGCAATTGCTTGAACTAAGGATATAATAATTACCTGCTAATGGTAGCTTTACTTAAGGTAAATGTATTTAACGAGCGTGATAATTTTTAAGTATAGTTCAGTATTATAATTTTTAATGTTAAGCAAAATTGCATCTAATAATACCGTACGACACAAGCAGTTCAAATTCTGTAATCCAAAAAATAAAAGTTCAAAAAGTACTACAAAAAATAAAAGTCGTTAATTTTCTAAAAAGTCATTGATATTTCTTTGCAGAAATTGTCGTAAATAAAAGAAAAGATGAAAACATGGAGAGCAGATTGTGTTCAAAATGGCACATAAATAATTGTCCTTTTATTGTCTGTTTTATAACAAAACGATAGAATACTGCAGTCCAAATTTTTTTAAAAGCCTGCATTTCACTCAGCAACTAAATTGTTGTAAATTAAAAAAAAGATTTTGAAACCCCTAAAAACGTTACAAGATTCCAGTTTGAATTTCACCCTGAAGTGGGCTTCTCTTGATGGCTGCTATGCTACCAGTGTTTGCCTGGCGATTAGGGGCAGCTAAATCTGATCATGGTTATAGATTAGGTTAAACACACAAACAACTTAAAAACAGAGTAAATAGGATGCATCCGACATTATTGCATGTGTCATTCTTGTATTTTTCGTTATCTGACGTTGATGGCGTATGGCTTTCATTGCGTAGCTGGATTTAATTACGTTCAACCGCAAAATATTCATGGGGCCTCCCAGGCATGCACGGTTTCAAATCGTCGCCATGGATACGGAAAACACCAATAAGCGAATTTTTGTCACCATGCCCTAAAAATGCGGAAATGACGTTAATCTGTCTCGGGTTGCTTTGTTCGTGGCGTTTGTTGTTACCGATTTCGTCACGCTTCCTCCAATAATGAAACTGGCTTCTGCTGGATTTTTTCTCTTCTGTCCACCGGCTTAATCTTGTTGTTTCAGCTCCAGTGCATTCGCTGGTTTTTTTCTTCTTCTTTTTTCTTGTATTTCTTGTTTGGTAGAAAATTAAAAGCCTCCTTGGTTGTTTCTGCAATGACTAAGAGATGTCAGGGTGAGGATGAACTATCACGGTAATCGATGAATCTATACCAAGAATTTCTTTTGCAAATCAGTTTGGTGTATCAGGACCCTTGAGGCCATGTGCTCAATGTGCCCATTAGTCGGTAAAAGGGTTTTGGGTTTTTGGTGGAAAGTGGAAAAGGGTCGAGGTGACATTTGTCCACGCTGAAGAAGCGTTTATTGGAAAGTAACGAATTTTTGACTTTGTAACATGTCCTCAAGTCTTGTCTTTCAATAGCAACCATGTGGCCCATTGGAAATGAATTTCACAAGAATTCCAGCTTAAACCTGAGGAATTGCCCTCCATTCACGTCCTTAATTTCATCAACAACGTACTAAAATTTGATTATTTTTATCGTTTTTTTTAAATTGAACCCTCATATTTATAACAGTCTTAAAAATAAAGCGTTGTGTTTTAAAAAATCATTTCCATGAAAATACACTTGAAATCCATAGTCATTGATATTAGAAAAGCAAGCTGAAATCCACTATGTGTGGTCTAGTTTTGTAAATAAAATTACCTATGGCGTTCTCGATATTGTAGGTGATCGCGTCCTGTGGTTTTAGATGCATTGTTATAGCTCTTGAAATAGCTATTTTCTTCAAAAATATTGGGTACAAAAATGTGAAAAAAATCAGATATTTTCATGTGAAAAAATGTGAAAACCCCTGATAACTGCTTTTGAAAATGTGTGAAAATCAGATATTTTCATGTGAAAAAATGTGAAAAAACTAGATAATTGCATGCGAAAAATCAGATATTTTCATGTGAAAAAATGTAAAAAATCAGATAATTGCATATGAAAAAATGTGAAAAATTATATACCAACTTTCCACGTGCATACAATAGCTTTCTGGTTCACAGAGACGGTTTTCTTGAAATCCAAGCAATGATGGAGGTTTGGAGATTGTCTGATTTACGATAAGGATTGCTATATGACGTTTTGGAAATGCTGAGTTTTTTTCGTGAGAAATCTATATTGTTCAGAGATGTTTGGATATTAGAATGGTTCATAAAACGCATCGCAGATTGCATCAGGCCGTTGTTGCAGATATAAATTAAAGTCGAAGACAGTTTCCCTGACAATTTCGATGTACCGAGGTCCTTCATCGAAGATATTAGATTTGAGGGATTGGCAAAACGAGCTAATATCTCTGACAGAGTATTGGCAACTATGACTTATGGTGGGTAAACGCATTCTCTAATAAATTTTATGAAGCATGCGATATTAATACAGGGTGACTTAGAGAAAATCGACCATGGAGCATAAGTCCTATAGAGCTGGAAAACCTGGAAATGTATGGGAAATTTAGACGACCTGGAAACGTCAGGGAAAATGTGTTTACTTTTAAAAAGTCAGGGAAAATGAGCACACTTTGAAAAAGGGAGGCAAATTTAACAGAGCAATGAAACGTTTTACACAGGTGGTTATTGGTAAGCACTAAAATCAATACAACTATCAATTTTGTCTAGAAATTGTAATAAAATTGACAATTTCACAAAAAAAAAAATAATAATCTAGATTTGATGCTTTCTTATGAAAATTTGTGTTCAATCTTGATTGCTTCTCTTATACAAGCTTGTATAAACAGAAGATTAAGTACAAATTCCCATGAGGAAACAGTAAATTTAGATTAGTTTTTTTTGTGAATTTGGCAATTTCATTACAACTTCTCCATAAAATTGATTTTTGTCTTGATTTTTCTGCTCGTCAGTAACTAGCTGTGTAAAATGCATTATTGATTTTTTCAATTTCCCTGACTTGTCTTATAAATCCATTGCAATATACATGTACAATGTATATCATTTTGTACATTGGCTATGCCGTATTTTTGCATTTTCAGTGGTCAGGGTGGTCAGAAATTTGTTTTAAACAATAATTCTGACATTAATCCTGAGCTTGTTGATTGACTTGTTGATTTGCTGAATTATGGAAGTCTACAGTATATACTGTCAATACTTCTGATTCTAAAGTGGTATGGGGAGCCTACACGTCTAGCAGTACTATCAATTCATAAAACACTGACAGAAATACTGATCCAGGGTGTCTACCGGTCATGGAAGTCATGAAATTTGCATCAGGTTCATGGAATTTTTGCCTTCGATTGGTTGATAAAATTAAAGTTCGGTTAAAATTCATCATTTGTCATAACTTTGGTAGAGAATGTTTTTGAAAATCTCTTATTTATTCATGACATAAAACTTGAATGGCCCATATTCCAATAGGCAAGGGACATTTTTTGAAGTCATTTAACAGTCATGTAATATGTCACTACCAAACCCAGTAGACATCCTGTGATCGTATAATGGACGGAGTACTAATGGATTGATGTCCATTCTCACTACTGACGATTATACGAATTTCTGGATAACTTACTGTCAGTTTCGTAATAACGACAGTAACACTGACTGTATAAACACAGCCTGTATAAGCCTCAGTTATCTGTATTTCCTCATCAGGCCATCAGTATTAGTTCTTGATCGATCAGCATTATCTTCTGTATTTGTTGAAATTGGCAGTATTTTTGACGTTTTGACTTCCATCCATGCAGCCACGGTAACCGATGTATTTATTGATGTTTCATTCTCACTACAGACCATTATCCGAATTTCCGAGTAACTTACCGTCAGTATCGTCACACTGACTGTAAAGGTCTCCATAAAATGCTGATAAGCCTGTTATCAGTATTCATCATCAGTATTATCAGTATTACTCCTTGATTGACAATATTATTTACGTTACAGTGGCATTTTATCCATGCAGCCATGGTAACCGAATTGGAAAAATATCCGACTGTACTCAGTGGGTCCTTTTGGGACTGTCACGTGGATCAACGTCAGTATTGTCGTCCGACCTCTGTGAGTGCCTATCCTAAAAGCCCATTTGTCATTGATTTTCCGGATTGTCACTGGCTAATGAAGACATTCGGGGGGTGTCAGCAATATACCATTGTCAGTCTAAACCACTCGTTGCTATCTCCACAGTGCACTTCCTGTCACATTTCTGTTGATCTTTCGCATCCTGATTCCTGTGATTAATGAGACGTATAGCGGATATGCGCAGTTGTCATCCAACTGATTCTTCTTGCAATGGCACTGAGTCTGAAAATGCCTGAAACACCTCCTGACCTCTTCAGGATCGACTCTGATAGGTGAAAATGAGATCGTTTTTCGATAATGCTAGCAAAGGAAATTAAAATGCAAGTTTGGCTCTGCAGACTCCATTGGATGATCAGAGAGCAAAGTCATGTAGGCTACTGCATGGTCTTGATCAACTGCCAGACTGTATGAAGAGATGGCCTTTTGACATCGCTCCAAAGGATCCTCTTCCTTCCTTCATTTACGACGTAAACGATTAAATCAAACGTTGCCATTTCCTGGATTGGCTCGATCCTCCAGACGTCCCACGTTGGATTTTTTTTTCTTTTCTTCTTCTTCATCCTCATCTTGGGTTTTGACGTTTCTGTCGCAGAAATGCTGCCAAGATGCTTTTCTGCTGACGCGAGATTCTCCAACGGAAAATACAGGGTGATCATAGCGAGGTTCCCACAGAACCTACAGGGTTCATACCGTCAGGGAAAGTCAGGGAAATGTGGACATTTTGCCCAAAAAGTCAGGAAAAGTCAGGTGGGAGTAAGGAAAAACTTTCAAAAAAATTTTAATTTCAATTTTGTGACTGGAGATTTTTAATTTTTAAATTCAATTTTGTGAAAAACACCCTATAAATTACAGCTACAATTCGTTATTTCCAGAAGTTTTTTGAAAATTTCGCCTACGGCTTTTCTTTTAAAGAAACGAGCTAAAATCCATCGTAGAAATATGTTCAAATTGAGGGACAATTTCTTGGGTTGGTCAAGGATACACAGTTTGTCAAGTGTTCCTATATGTAGATTTTACTGCAAATTGCCGTGGCAAAGAAAAATAGCAGGTAGTCTTAAATTCAGCATTTAAGATGTGATTTTTCTGACAATTTCGCCTGCTTATATTAAATCTGTTATTTGTGGTCTAGTTTTTTTTAAACAAAAAAGGGCCTACTATATGCTCATGAATATTAATATTTCTAAGAATGCCTTCAAAACCGCATTAAGATTGCATTTTTTTTTTAAATTTGCAAGCAATGCTCTCATGTTAATATTAACACCCATATATTTTGTGCTATATTTTTTTTTGTAGTCTAATTTTTGTAAAGATTTTGCCTACGACTTTCTCAATTCTGAAATATACGCGGGGTCGCGGCGAATAAAAATGCGATTTTTTAAAAAAAAACTAATTTGATAAGTCATTAAAATTAATCAGATTTGGTCAGGAAATGTCAGGGAAATTGAGTTGCAAATGTTGGTATGAACCCTGTATTAGACCCCCGAAGCATTTCTTCAACGACATTATGAACGGTGTGGAGAAATTAGTGGCAATAATACTAATTTGGTTCTCGCTAGTGTTCCCCATTAAAGACTGTCTTTGCTGGCGCTCGATTACCGCAATTTGCAAAACACCGAGTCTGTTAATTGCAGCGAACATTTCGTGTGGACATAATTGGCATTTTTGTGGGGGCAATTTTTACGGTTACGAGCCTTACTCTCGCTTCGTCATCCTTCTTCTTCTTTCTCTTCTCTGTTGCTTAGATGTTTTCGTCTTTGGGTCTTTCTCTACTTCTTAGTCGAGTGTGCGAGTGATATCGATTGAGTCCTTTGAAATTCAAACGATTGCTGTGAGTGTTTAGGATCAGTAGTTATGTATGTCTCAATCAACTCAAGTCATTATTTTTAAAATTAAAAATTTGGATTAAAATCTATATTGTCTTCAAGTTTTGCAAATAACTAAAACTGCTCTGTGTGACCATTTATGTAAATTTGATGCAAATTTCACTCAATTCGACACTTTTATGTCATTACTCAGGAGATGATAGTTGAATTTGACGACTCTGAGGAGGGGTATGAAAATCACGATGTTGTTAAATCAATGACATTTTGAAAGTTTCGCAAAAGAAGTCGCACTGAATCTGCAGAAAATCAACTTTTTATCAATCTGCTTGCATTATTCGTCTTGCAATATATTTGGTAATCTGCAGATTAGTTCACACTAATACAGAATAGCAGCAATTCTGGTAGTAGTATAGGAAAAGTCATTTCTGGCTAACTGTTCACAACTTTTCGTCTATAGACAAAAATAGTTTTAAACTGAAAAAATTTCCCAACGTGTAGGAAGTGCATATTTATTTTATTGAACATTTTTTCAGTTCAAAATGTTTTTGACTCTAGATAAAAAGTTGTGAACAGTGAGCCAGAAATGACTTTTACTATACTACTTATGTTTCACTAAAGATTTTCACTTAAGATTTTAGGACTCCACGTGTAAAAGTACTGTTGCAAAACATTATGTACTTTTTGCAAACTTCGTAAATGCTCCAATTTTGACAAATGCGACATTTTCACTGAACCAAATGAGCGTAAAATTAATATTTTTCTGTAGAGGTTTTTTTTGGAAAGGGGGGAACTTTCATAAATCAGATGATGAATTTAATAAGATCATAATTGTTTAAAAAACCATAACTGCTAAACAAGATCATCATTGTTTAAAACATCATCACCATTTAACCAATCTCTACTAAAATGATGACACGGTACTTGAACATCCCCAAGCAAATAAATCTATAGAAATCCATTAAATTTAAATGTCAGTATAATACATGTAATGATTTTTAGATACCTGCCTATAACAGTATCTGCTTTAGGTATCAAATAACGCGAGTTGCACGTATGGTTCACTTAGCTTTATTATTCATGGGTTGTAGCTAATGGTCAGTATGAGGATGAAGAAATAGGAGAGCCATCGACTATTTCGTTTTCCTATTATATTTCCCTGAATTTCCAGCTTCTTGTTTTTCTTTTCTTTCTTTATCTTGGCCCTAATATTGTGCGAGGAAGCTGAACGAATCCTTTGGTCGATTTCTCATTTGTGTTGTTCTCATCTTACTGGACATCGGCTGGCCGTAATGGTCAGAAATAAGCTTTTTTCGAAACACGGGGGAATTAGAGGCAGCGGTCAGTTCGAGAGCCATGCTCGTAACTCGACTAATAAAAGATGTTGTCTCCTACTGCTTGTCAAACCTTTTATGACCAGCTCGATTTTCTGTAACTTTTGGTTCTTTCACTTTGTCCATTTGGTTATTCTCTTTCCCAGGACCACAATCACTATAGTTTTGTTATGTTATCAGTTGTCCAGTTTCTCTTGACCAGTGGCAATTAAAACGTAGGAGGGGGTTGATCGTTTTTGATGATGAATACCATTTTCTTACTTTTTGCCACATCTTGATTCTCCATGTCCAATTAACCATCTTTTGTGTCTTTGGTCTGGCTCTGCTCGAATCCAAGTTCAGCCTTTTCGGTTCTTGACGTTAGGTGGCGCATTATCGATTTCCCATTGAAAACGCTGACAATCCGAGTGTGATAAGCTCGTTCAACACAGCCTTGGAAACGGAAATGAAGGCACTTGATAACGGATAAGAGTGGGCTGTATTTGCTAATTATACGCCAGCTTGCTAATCAAGAGTACTAGATGCACGATAGTGAAGAAATATTCAAATATTCGCGTTTTTAATTTTGGTTAGTTCCTGTTGACTCCTGTCAGATGGTGTCCTTCCTCAGTATCATTGTTCAGTCACATTAAGAAGGGTGACCAGTCTGATATTACTTGTTTTAGTTTTTTTTTTGCATTTTTTCGAATTGATCTTGTTCGTCAAGTGGATACCTGAGTCGTTACCTGAAATTATAGAAACTTGAAAATTCCCTTTTTTAATTACACGTGAAGAGTTTTCAAGGATGATATTATGTCGTATGAAATTCATATGCGTTTTGCATTTCCTTATAATTTTTCAAAACAGAAATGTTCATTTGAGCGAAATTTGAATCGAAATAAAAATGATGGATTTCAGTCACACAATGACTAATTGTAAAAAGCAATAGAAAACTTGTTGTGTGATAATGATGGGTTGTAGCCCAAATTTTTTATTTTAAAAAATTACTCAAATTTGCTGGACATCTCCCTAAGACGATGACATCAGGATGACCACACTACATGTAACTGGTAAATGAGGAAATCAGAAAATTAAAATCTAGTGGGGAAAATCAGGGAATTATCAGAAAATATAAAATGAATTAACAGGAAATTTCAAATTAATTTGTCAAAAATTTAGTACAAAATCAGGGAATTAAAATGTAGTGGGTGAAAATCCGGGCATTATTGGGAAACTTGAAATCAATAAATTTGTTGAAAAATTAGTAGAAAATCATGGAATTAAAATCTAGTAAGAAAAATCAGGGAATTATTGGTAAATTTGATATAAATAAATTTGCTAAAAATATTTATAAGAAAATCAGGTAACAAAAACTTAGTGGAAACAATTGGGAATTAATAGAAAATTTGAAATTAATTGGTCAAAAATTTCTTATAAAATCAGAGAATTAAATTGTAGTGGGGAAAAATCAGGGAATTATTAAGAAATTTTAAATCAGAAAGAGTCTAGAAGAAAAAATTTCGGAATTATTAGGAAATTTGAAATAAATATTTTTTTTAATCTAGTATGTCATCTGTAGCAGATGTGTTCATCAATAAAAAGGATCAGGAAATTTTCAGGGAAATAAATAATTGTAAAAGTGTGGTCGTCCTGTACGTAGTGTACGTGAACATAGGACAAATGCTGGATTTTATCGCAGATTTGTATAAAAACAAAATGACTCAAAATTTGGTTGATCTCTCCTAACCATCATTTAGCGACCATTCCCTCGAAATACTCGAACGCCCCTACAGGTTTTATATCTCGTTAATCAAATGTTATAAAAAATTACCATTTCAGATTTATAAAGGAAGTAAACGTGGCACTGGTGCATAATCGAAAACGAGTTGAAGCTGCATGTACATGTATACACTGTGCATTGTTTGCAAATTTACATAGTTTATAACAACGATGAAAGTAAAACTAGTTCTTAGCTGGATACAAAAAGTTATTCTCCCTTTGCAGACCTTTTTTTTGTTGAAAAAAGAACGAATATCTACGTTTATTACCATGGCATTTTGTGATGCCATGCGAGTTTCGTTAGGACCATCAAAGTCGGCAAACAACGTTCGTATACTCCGATGTACCATTGCTTTTCCACAGCTGAAAATTTGGCTGAGTTTATATGAAAATGGCTGCTTTTATTGCTGTAATGGAGTATGGCAGAGGTTTTTTTTTACTTAGTTCAACTAATCCGAGCCCGTGACGCCATGACGGTAATTTCGCAGTCCAGAAGCGAGTTTTGATTTCAAATGGGTGGAAATGTCAGAAATGAAATTCTGCGGATGTACAGTATTTATTGTCACTGGCTTTACGACACTGCAGCAATAAGTTAGATTTTGAGAGATTTTGAGAGACAAGCATACAACCGATGCCATGGAAATATTTGTTAACTTCACTTTGTTGCCAAAACTGGAAAACTCGGGGAATTTTATATTGAAATCTGGAATTTTATAATATCAAAATTGTATTTTTTGTTTGTTCGTTATAATTCTGAGAAATCAGCGCAAAAATAATTTTTATTAATAATCAACTCTACCATGCCCTATTCAGCTTTGCGATTTTTTCTAAGAAATTTGCTTGTGGCGCCCCTATATTCACTTTATGCATTATTAGTGATTTAGTTTCTGATAATATTTCTGAAATGTTCAAACTGGTCTAGAACTGCATTATTGGTTATCTAGTTAAAAAATCCCTCAATACTTTCTTTCATTATTATTATTATTATTATTAGTATTATTCGCAAAACAAACATTTCGAGGAAAATATTCCTAAAATACATTCTGGTAGTTTTTCGAAGAAATGTTTAAATCCATTATTTGGATACGTTTGTTTGGTAAACTTGACTAAAAACCTGCTATTTGGAATTTAGTTTTTCAAAAAAAAAAATGCCTACAACATGTAGCTGCGTTTCCTTATTTTTATTACTAAATATCCTTTTCAATAGAATTGTGGCACTGTTATTAAGGTATATTTTTGAAACTGGAGAAATTAGCATATGACCATGGAAAACCTTGAAAATTCTAGGAATTTCATTTTCAGAAATTAGTAGCCATCATGAATCTGCTGGATTTGATATTATAGAATTTTGAAGCTCAGTATTTCACCCCCATAGTGACATTTTAAAAACTGATAAGTTTTCCTCAAGAAATGAGTACAAATTCAAATTTTTCTAAACAATGTGCTCGAAATGGAAGGTGAAATTTAATTCCTCGAATGTTCGAGGTATAATTAAGTTGGAGATTAACTACGTTGGGGAAAACGCATCCGCTAAGCTGCTTAAGACGTTTTAACATAATTTCGGTTTTATCTCTAAAGAAATGGGTAAATATGGAAATTAATCGGATAATGCGCTTGTGCACGTGTAATGGAAGATCGTTTCATTTCGCATTTAATTTTAAATCGTTTCTGAATTCACTGCGGAAATTACTGGATTCTGGCAGGCAATTACGTTGTGCAAACATGATATTGTTCGTACAATTATCATTAAATTCATCGTGGGAATCGATTCGAAATTGCCATAAATAGCGTTTTGTTTTAGCTTACGTGTTTTCTCAAAATCTTTTGAGTATTTGTTCGTTGTATTTTCTGCAGAAAACAACAGCAATGAACGAGGTCATCGAACAGATGAGTTGCCAGCCAACCTGACACAAACTGCTAACGAAAATTAATCGCGTGGGGGGGATTTGAGCTAAGATGACACGAAGATGGCTGCGTTTTAGTCTGGGCTCTTCCCAGGTGTTGTTTTGTTTTAATTGCCCTTAATAATCGACGGCGTAGACTGATTAGACAACTGCAATTTTCTGTCCAATGACATGCACGTATCCTAATTGGAATTTTTGAAGACCTCCATGCAGTGCCATAATTGAAATCAGATATTTGAAGATGAAATATTTTTAAACTACTGTATATGGATGCTAATGGTGTGTAATTTAATCATTGCATAATTTCTATTGAAACAGACCGTAGTATACTACTGTAAGTCATTTCTGGACCACCTCTGGCAAATTTTTTACACAAAATTGTATACCTTTGGTTTTTAGATGATACATTGTATGATAACAGGGTTAACCAAGACGTGGAAAACCTGAAATTTACTGGGAATTTGAAATAGCCTGGAAAAGACAGTAGAAAATCTGGGAAATTCACCAAAACAGTATTACATACATCGCCAGTTATTGGTTAACACGAAAATCAAAAGATGACGAGCAACTCGTCAAAGAAATTAATAATCTGAATTTGCAAACTTGCTAGATTTACTAATCTAAATTTGCTGTTGCTTTATGACAATTTATTTTAGCTCATGTTTATATCTAATACCAAAGAAATATAGATAGCATTCCTATGCCTTCCATTTGTCATAATTTTTGCATTTTCAGTGGTCAGAGTAATCATGCAGGGAAATTTGTTTTAAAACCTGGAAAAGTCAGCGAATTTAAATTTCATCTCTGGGGATCTCTGGGGGAATCCTAAATACGTCGTTCTTAGCTTTGCAGTTTGAAGCATTTTAGCTTGTTTACATGTATACCCATGGTTACCCTGGAAAGTGGTTCTGAGATAGCATCAGCGATAATGCCAGCCTTAAATTGCCATAACCTGAAGTGATGAATTGAATTTGTTTGTGATGCTGCTCAAAAGGGCGCGTATCTAGTCACAATTATGAGACAGTAATTGATGAATTTCCTTTCAATTTTTTCAATAGCCAACTTTTGATAATATCAGGGAAATTTTTTCCAAAAACCTGGAAAAGTCAGGAACGTGGAAAATGCTATTTAGTGGGAACCCTGTTAACACTTCTTCAAAAATGAATAACATTATTAACTGGGTTGCTGAGTTTTCTTACCATCTCTGCGTTTGACACTGTTTTGAAGATATGCTGATACCTAACTCAATTTTGCCAGCTCTTGTTTACAGCCTTGCCAATGAGCAGATCCTCTTGAAAACAACGGATTGGTGTTCCTGTCTTTGAAGTAGCAACAAATTCGATTATGCTAGTGATTTTTTGCGTTGTCTCGTTTTCTGGGCCATGAGCTGGTTGTTTGCTCGGTGGCTCATAATTGATTTTACTGGCTGATTCCCTGACTGGGTTACTTTATCGACAAACGTCAATTCTGGCTGCTTATGCAAATTAGCGGGCTCGGCGACCCTTCTTTACGGAAACCTCGAAGCGCCTCCCACGCCAGAACAATGCACCTTAATCACTGTCAGCAGCACACGGTGGCCATGAAGCTAGTACGCATTTTGGCAATCACTATGTCCCATAAATATAATGGTTTTCCTATCTTTATCGTTGTCCCAATATCCCCTTGATCCAATGAGATGTGGAGCTGTTGCTCGAGTGCTGAGGAAAATCGAGGAAAGGTGCCCATTCTTCGTAAGTTTTCCCATTTTCCTGGCTCGGTGCTCCTGAGCCCTGGTGCCCCTTGACTTCCGAGAAGCAATTAGGCACTAACTGCTCCCTAATTGGGTTTACATCAAAATTAACGAAGGAAAATTACTCGCAAAATGGCGAATGTAGTTGAGGTGTCTATGGGGAGCGAACCACTTTGGCCTTTGGAACCTCTGGCACGTACCTCTGCGAGTACAAAATGGCGAAAAATTAGTTTACCTGACATCTGGTGCGTAACATGCAAATTGGCTTTTAGAATTGCTAATGCGTGGAAGGAACGTGGGATGATGAATGTTTAATAAGTGCATGCGTTGCGCATTTTGAAATCTACGAAGAATCCAACAAGCTCTATATTGTAGGTATACAAAAAGTATGAGTGAAAATGGACTTAACAAACCGTCACATTTTTTTTCTGGTTGCCATCTTACAGGTGATCACGATCTAGCTATGAAAGCTGGACGTTCAATTGCTTTTTTTTGTCATAAATAGACGATCTTTGGATTGAAGAGTGAATTGATCGGGGTCGTTTCGAGCAACTGGTCATCGTCCATCATCGGGCCAAGGCCTGGACGTCGATGGCGATTTCCCTCCAATATTCAGATTAGCTGACAAACAACAGCCCGGAGAAATTGATGACCCCGAACGGTTTTCGCGAAAATGTTTACTGCGAATTCTGTTGGGAGATTTACGAGCGCCGTAAAATTATTCGACGTGAAACGCAATAATGGATTTTTATTAGTGCCTGGAAAAGGGGGATCCATGGTAATATACGCTCAATGAAAAGTGTTTAAACTAAGGGAAAACAAGGAGTATTTATTATCAGCCAGTTTGAGCTGAAGGCTACTTGGAGCTGTGGTTAAACATTCAGAAGCCGCGCCTGATATCAATTATCGTTATAAAAGGGAAATGTGATTCCCCACGGTAAAATATTATCTGCGAACGTTTTATCGATTTCAAGAATCTTAAATTTTGTATGGATTTACTGTATAAAAATGAAAAAAATACCATTACCTGTACACATGTAATCAAATAAATTATCGATGCCACCGACAAGGAAAAACCTGGTCAGTTAACTTGAAACTGCCCGGATAAGTCAGAAAAGTTAAGGAAAATTGATTTACTTGTAAAAAGTCAGGAAAATTCAACAAATCAATAAGTTATGCATAGCTGGTTATTGGTTAGTACCAAAATCAAGGCAACAAGCAAGTCTGTAAATGAAATTTTAAAAATCCAATCTAAATTTGCTGTTTTCTTGTGAAGTTTTTTTTTCTCTTCTGTAAGTTTATAGATAAAATAGCAATAAATATAGCATTCCTTACATTGGCATGTCGAATTTTTGCATTTTCGGTGGTTATGGTGGTCGGGGGAGAAAATTGAAATGGAGAATATTCTGTCTTTTCTAGAGAAATTGTATTGGCTAGTTCTGTGATGGAATTTTTTTGTTGGAAAATGTTCATATAGCGAATTCGTTTAGCGCAGTTTCCCGTGGCGTAGTTTCACCTCGTTAGCTCGTTTATTCGGAGCAAAATGCGAGAGTAAACGAGATTAAAACGTCTGTTAGGGACCATTATTTCACTCGCTCGGGA
The DNA here is from genome assembly GCA_034687865.1 of Kryphioiulus occultus. Classification (NCBI taxonomy): domain Eukaryota; kingdom Metazoa; phylum Arthropoda; class Diplopoda; order Julida; family Julidae; genus Kryphioiulus; species Kryphioiulus occultus. The sequence continues at coordinate 29,538 of JAQGAF010000588.1, read as the reverse complement.
ACGCGATGTTTGATTTAGTTAAGACAAATGAGCTCCGCATTTGAATAATTGTTGGCGCGTGTCCTCTTCATGCTCGAGTTGCTGTATGTTCGCCTAAACACTGCACTAAAATACATGTATATTCATTTTTTGTATATGGCAAACGTCGAGCCTGACTATTCATTTTATATTGAGAGAGCGAAGATTGCATTTTGCAATCACAGCAAACCTAACCTTGAGACTGCGCATCACTCAAGTAAGCAAATTGCTTAGGGGAATAAAGCGTCGACGTAAATTTGATTATAAAAATGCATTGCTGATAATTTGCAATGTCTAACTCACTTATTTAGCTAACTTAATTCGTTAATATTAATTACATAGCAATCATTGTTCGATGCTTAATTAAGTCGAGTTATAATCCGATATGAGTGAGACTTAGAACAACTGAAATGAAATTACGTGTTCTAGTTCTAGAACGATAGAGGGTGACGATGTTCCAGACATGCAAGATAATTTAATTAATGCACGTGCTTAAGTTGTGTTTAAGTAATTCTCACTAGTAGAAATTCTGCGAAAAATATTTGGGGCAACAACATTGTGTGGCTAATTTTACTTCTCATTCGCCACACCTGTTGCTGATGCTGAATTGAAATTTTGGTGGATAGCTCGTTGGCATATACAGTGTTAACGAAAATCTCGTCACTGAGAGTTTTCGGCGCTGCAGTCGACAGTGACGTCATCGAGCTCCAATTTCGAATTACTTGTTCTTTCACGTTACCTCGTTCCGTTTTCGTTTGTTCTTTAGAACCGAACAGGTAGTTGTTCTTATTTTAGAACTTTTCAGCCAGAAATCCGGAAAGTTTGTAACAGCATTTTCTCTCAATTTCGTCCATTTCAACAATGAAACTTGAAACTTCAAGAAGTTCTTTGTTAAATATGGTTTAATTTACTGGCTGCCTTCTTCATCATCTATATACCAGCTCGTGGACATAAGGAGACTTTCAATTTCAATTGAATAGAGATCTTTCCAGACGCTATTGTGTCGCAGTTATGGAAAGAAAAGTGTGCAGCATTTAAATTCGAAAAGATAGTAAAGCACGAAATGCCGATTTATGGCGTGAAATATCCTCGGGAGCTGCAAAATCGGCTTATTATATTCACTGTTGCGGTTGTGACGACGCGGTAAATGTATAAAGGCCAGGAAGATGCTAGAGAGGATGCCCATCGACGTCCTGCGGGCAATGACAAATATATGTGTATGAGGTAAAAGATGGCTTCGGCAATTTCGATGCTTTCGTAGCGAATTTCGCCAACTAAGAGCCCAGTAAATGTCGCCATTAGTAGTTTCTCTATCATTTCGGTGCCAGCTAAGCCTCTCATTTTCTTCCTGACGCTGCAACCGATGGAAGGCGAGATATTGAGATCGACAGGGAGGCAACTCCGAATATTCTCGCTGAAAAAAGACTTTGGTTTAAAGATCCCCCGAAATTATCTTCGGGCTCGCACACAGGGATTATTTGAGAGCCGAAATCGACGCACGCTTCGCTAGATTTCCTAGGCTCAAGTCAGTCAGTCTTACAGGGCTTTCTTCGGTGCATTGCCCTTTAGCTCGAAACTATGGGGAAGGCGAAGCAATTTTGGTTTTTAAAAGGTTTTTTATGCCAATTTAATTCCATCCACTTTCATTTTTGAAATTTGGATTAGAGGAATTCGTCGTGATTGACAATCGCACTTCTTGGGTTCTGCCTCCCATGCACGTCTAGCGAACTCAATGAGCCGATGAAGGCCCTGATCCTTCAATTCGCCGTTATCCATATTTAATGTGAAATTGAAGTCGTTGGCGATGATTTTCGTGAAATGGCTCTGTATTTGACAGCCGCCTTTTGTCCTCCTCTTCGTTAATTTCAGTGTGACCTCCCAGCATCGTTATTTCTCTCGGCGTCATCGTTTTATTTCTGGGATTTGAATGCCAATGGGCCTTACGTCTTCGTTGCCATTGGTAGGATCTCTAATTGGATATTGATTTTTAATTGTTCTTGCCTCCCCCTCGCTTCCGAGGGTCGCATTACTCGTAAGCGTTTGTTCTTGTTGTTCGCCAATAACGAGTCGCTTTATTAGCCAGCCAGTTGTGGGACCAATTTGGCCAGCGAAACTCGCGTTTTTTTATTTGCTTCTATCGTGACCGAGACAAACTGTCGGACATGCACGTTCGTTAATTCTCGTTTGGTTTCATTTGCCACTGACCAGCGATGGACTCGTGCTGAAAAAGTGAGACCTTGCTCGTTTGCACCCTTGTTAATGGGTTGTGGTTCATTTGCGTTATTAGCAATATTTCGCTATTTGAACGAGCTGCAGCACGCACCTCTCCAAAGACTTCAGAGTATGTTCAATTCAATTTGTTTTACCTCCACGTGGTGGGAGTTGGTATAGTTTGTTGATTTACCCGGTTTATAGCAGGTTTCCCACTTTCTGAAAAATCAGGGAATGTCAGGTAATTGAAAGTGTTGCAATATCTCAGTTAACTTTAAACAAACTTATTGATTTGTCTGAAATGAATGAAGAGAGATTGATACAGGAAGGAGCAAGTCTATCATTAAAATTGAAGGCTAAACAAGTGAAAAATCCATGCAAGTAACTGTGCAGTAAACAACCCTGTTACAGTACAAGAAGCAATGGATTCCGACAAAAAATGTCAGGGGATTCGTGAAAATTCCAGGGAAATTTGGAGTTTGAATCAGCCAATCGATTAGTCATTATCTTTTATAAAAAATGTGGGATAAAATCCATCATTTTATTATTTGTCTTCGAAAGTCTCACGTAAAAAGTTGTCAGGGAATATCAGGGAAATTAACTTCAGAATTTGAGTGGGAACCCTGCATAGAATGGACTGCAACAAAAAGTGTCATGTGATTAGGGAAAATTCGTGAAAATGTCAGGGAAATTAAGATAGTTTGCATTTGCCAATCGATTTAGGCATCATCTTTTATAAAAATTGTGGATAAAATCCATCGTTTTTATTATCGTTGTTAGAAAATCTCACGTAAAATGTCAGGGAAATGCCAAAAAAGTTGTCAGGGGATATCATGAAAATTGACTTGAGAATTTGAGTGTGGATACTATAGAAAACTTGGAAAAAAAAATCACAAGTACATGCCATCGTCGACTCGCACTACCATGAAATTGTGACGAGAACGGTTCTTGAACTAAAAACTTTTTTTAAAAAATGTTTAATTTATTTTTCCTTTTACGCAACTCTATAGGGAGAATGTGAAAATAAGATTTCCAAGTCTGTCTGAATGGAACCACCTAACTGATTTTTGTCGCCCCAGTTGGCCCGAACCTCGTATTTTGCCGAGAAAAATAAATAAATAAGAATAAGGCAAGTGCATGTATAGGTTAGCGAACAATTCATTTTGCCACCGAAACAATTTCGAGTAAACAGGGTTGAGTATAAGAGCAACAAACGTTCCGTAGCTGCAAACACCCCCACGAGCTATTTTCGCGAAAAACGAAAACAACAGCCGTTCGCAGCACTCTAGACAACGAAAATCAAACCCCGCCAGTAACGATTTTATGTCGCTTTCGCCAAATGCTTTATTATTTTTTGTTTAAAGATGGGATGCAACACCATCGTCGTAATGGATCCTGGTCGTGGTATCGTTTTAAACAAAAGGCCATTTCATTGCATCGGAAATAAGCGAGAAACAGGACCAAGTGTGTTTTCAATAAAATGAGACGAAACGATAATCATTAAGCTCAGAAACGTTTTTCGCGCTGTAAAGGGTTGTTTGTTGTCGGCTGTTAACGCCTAATAAAATGGGCCGTTTACAACCTGCGTTTTCAGTTTTATTGGGTTTTTAAACACGTGATGCATCTGAAGGGGTTATCCAAATGAAATGCCACAGGCGCCAACGCCGAGACTGGTTTTCGACATATTCACACGCAGATGGTGCATTTCGTTGGCAAATAAAATTGAGTTTGTAGACGAAAGGTTGCCGTCAAACTCCAATTTTAATCTAATTTTGCATTTTATTCTGTGGCGATACGCCTTGGCAGTTTGATGAAGGAAAGGAGTAAGGCAACGTTCAAGTATTATGTCATCACCTGATGTGATTTCAGACCTCCTTTCAGTTTTAAGACCCCCCCCCCCAAATTTGGGCTTAAAACCACCATTTTTCTCAGTTTTGATACCAATTTGATAACGAATGCCGCAACAGGTGATATTGTGGTGTGAAAATCTGAAATTTACATTTTGCGATGACGTTAACTTGAAAGTCTCCAAAATTTATGGGTTTTTTAACACGAAATAGCACAAATTCAAAAAATAACACGCTGTGGGTGGCAATTTTGGTAAAACTCGATATTAAGTGATAGATTTTAATCCAGATTTACATTTTGAACCATAATGAATTATCAGAATTATCATGAAATTTTCATGGAATTTTCGCTCTTGATTGATTTACAAGATAAAAATTTGGGTTAAAATTCGGCATTTGTCATCTAATTTTGCAAAAAAAAAAATGGATTTCAATCCAAATCTATATTTTAAAAAATTATAAATTATTATAAAAATAAAAGTCATCATGAATAAGTCATGAAATGCATTAGAGTCAAGCAATTTTCGCCTTTGTTTGATTCACGAAATAAAAAATTGGGTTATAATTCATCCTTTGTTATCCAGTTTTGCAACCAGATTTCGCCAACGAAGTGTTTTTTAGCCAATTATCATATAATTGTGGTAGAGGAACAACCGCATATTCTAGTAGGTATTGAAACATGTTTGACGTCATGAAATTGTCACTGAAATTTCTATGAATTTGCAATGCCATATCCAGTAGATATGGCCAAATGATGGATTTTAACCCAAATTTTTATTTTAAAATGTTACTACTTGATTGACTACATCCCTCATGTGATCAGTCGTCAATTGGCCACCCTCGCAAGATGAGGACTTGGATGTGTGGCTGTTCTCTATCAATCCAACGTTTGTTTTATCTCTCTCCTAGGCCAATTTTTCTCTTGATAGGTGATGTCGTTTGAATTCGCAATTGTCGACAACCTGGCAAATGCTTTCTCCGGGGGATGAACTGTCAGCGCACGCACTCCTCCGAAGCATCCGGGGATCTCTTCGCATCTGCGAAATTCAGATAGTTTTTGCATCATTTCTCGGTACGGGCACTAACATACTGGCATTAGCATTTTTTAGATCGTTTCCTGGAGAAAGTGGGCCAAAAAAGAGTCGAAGATTGCCACGCCAGGGATGCCGTAGCCGAACTCTGTCACGACAAGGATGCTCGCTGCCAAAGACCCGGCGGTATTGTGGAGGTTTTTATCGATGTAGGAAGAAATGAAGGCGTTTTGTGAGTAACGCCTCGACTCTTTTCTCGAAAATCTAAACCTCGGCTTGCCTCTCTTCTTCTGCCTTTCTGGAGAATTTCGATGCTTGTCCTCCAGATAGCGAGTGAGCGCTGTCGTTTTTCTGCCTTTTTTTATCCGATTTATTCTCCTCCTCAGCTCCATTATATACATTTACCAGAGTTTTTTCTCTTACTTTGCTGGTTGCAATCTTATCACTCGCTGAGCTCCTTTATTGGATGCGTGCTAGAGTGCACTCACCGTGCATTATTGGAATATGTTCGGATTGGATTTTTAAAGTCAATTTTTTTCCAGGAAAGCACAGTTTTGCCTCTCGAACGCCCTATTTCAGACGGCCGATGTCTGTAGACGGCCACCAAATCATGTTAAGTGGTAATAACTGCCCCGAATCACGGTGCGTAAGCCGCACTCGGCTGCACCGTGCTGTTTTTCGGAGTTGCCCGCCACCGCAATTTCCTAAGCTGCAGTGTGTGTCCTGCTTTTGCAGCTTAAGAACGGAAAATTGTATCCTTCGACTCGATGTAAATCACATTTTCGTTACTGGAACAGCTGTGTCCAGTGTTTCGTGATACAGTGTGTGTTTTGTTTCTGCGATTGTTTTTTTTTTTGTCTATTTTCAGTGACTCGGAAATCACTTCTGAACCCTCTTCTGCATATTCCCACTTGATAGTTATTCACTGTAACGTTAGTTAGATATAATCGTTGATGATTTACTAATGCCAGCGTGTTGTTCTGTTCACAGGTCCACGGTTAGACTTGGCTCATCCCGAAGTCGGTTATCATGGTCTGGTCAAGGAAAACGAGAGGATCGTTGAAGTCAGGCCGAAAATCAGAGTCAGTGGAGGTAAGTACTCCCAAACGCTCTCTAGAGCTTTACCAACGTTTGTAATGCACCAAGGGGTTTAACGTACAACCGAAATGGTGCTCAATGACATCTAGGGGTAACGATCTACTGGAAATAACTGTTAACCTGGACAGAGCTGAAAGTACTAAGCCAAATAACAGTTATTGCAAATCATTTCTGTTACTGTTGTTTTACTCGTGCTTGTAAACTAAGTGTGAAGGCTCGGTTCAGTTAAATTCAACGCTGTGCTTTTCTGAGAGCACTGAAATGCCAAGTGGTAATCCATATACTCAATTTATCGAGTGTTCTCCAATATTGTGTTGTGTTCTGTTCTTACCCCACAAGTGATGCCATGGACTTAACTACTCCTGTTATAGAGAAATTACAGGAAGAATACAGGGTTCCTGAAGACATGGAAAACCTGGAAATGTCAGGGAAATTCATTTTTCATCGAAAGTGGATTTTGAAAAAGTCGGGGGAAATTCAACATCAGAGATAACCCTTAATTATGTAGAAGAAATTAATAATGAAATTTTAACTTAAAAAAAGTAATCAAAAATTGGCTGTTTCATATTGCAAATGTGTGTCCTATCCCCCGTTTATATGTGATATTCACTCGTACACCATAGTTTAGCATTTTTAGTGTTCATGGAGGTCAGGGAATTTGTTTTAAAACCTGAACAAGTTAGGAAAATTAAAAATTTCATCTCTGAGGTAACGCTCGAAGAAGAACATAGTCAGGATAGCCGACCCTGCTATCGAACTCCTGGCACTGATGGGTAACGGTGAACTGTTTCAGACTGGATAGTAGCTTGAAATTAGAAAATTTAACAACGTGAAATTTCAATATGAACATCGGTGGCAAGTCCCAGTGATCAACATACGTATCCGGTTGCCAAAGATCAAAGTTGGATCAGAACGGTGATGAATAACGTCTATCTCGATTCTGTAATTATCGATTTTTAGCATAACCGTTTATTATTTCATGTAAAGGACTAGTTATTTTCCCTTTTTTGCAGAAAATTTGGCTATTACCGTGCGACCTGCATCTTGCTTTTCATAGCGATTTTCCTCCAGGGGTATATTGGGATCCATAATGCTTCCATTAGCAGCGAAAACATCGGCAGGCACACGCTTTTACGAGCATTTATTTCGCGTCGCTGGCCCACGTACGAGCACGGCTCGCATTATATATCGTTTTGAATTATTCCTGTCGCTAGCTGGTCCCGGCAATATTGCTGGCAGTTAATCCGCCAGATTAGTTGCCCGTGGTGCCGAACACGACGTCGTTAATGCCGTGTAGAACTTTCAGATTTACATTTCAATTTGGTAGGACTCCGGGGCGGGGGGCTCCTTCCTCCATCCATCCTCATCCAGAGGACCGTAGCAGAGATAGAGAAAGGCTCGTATCTGCGTTTTCCAGCGCCTGCTCCTCTAATTGGCTCGAATCATCTTCTCCGCTCATTTGTTGCTCCGATATTATAATCTAGGCTTAATCCTCAACATTCAATTAAAAACTATGACGCCCGTGGCGTTGACGAAATCCCTACAACTCAAACACGAGTTCTTCTCAATATCGACACTATGCTAATCCGACGATGTATAGTTATAATTATATTCCAGGGGAAACACTATCTCCGATGGCCCACCTTGCCGATGCGACACCCACTACCCTTTTAATTAATATTTCAGTTTATGGAAAGTATCGTCTACCTAATCCACTGCTGCTGTTATTGGTTTCCTTAATCAAACGTCGTCCGAGCCGTAAATTTAATAAGCCAACTTTGTCGCGGTTTTTTGCTCGACTGTGCCACGGAGAATAAGCGGAGCTGCAGAGAAATTATCAAAATGCACATGTATGGGCGTACGTTAAAATTAATGAAGCGTGGCCTCGTAATTTGACTGCTTCGTAAAACTTAAGAAACTGGCCTTAAATTGCACTCAGGTAGTTTATTACAACTTTTATGGCTCGTGGGGTGGGGATCGCTTGACTCAGCAAAATCGACAATGACAATCAAAGCAACTCATCTGAGAACATTTGCATTAGTCGCGATTTATTGTCAGATGGTATGGAAACGCTCAAGTGCAGGGATGTGCCAATGTGAAAAATTAGGAGAAAGTAGCTTGTGTGAAAAATTCATTCGAAATGAATTTCACAAGAAAACCAGGGTAAAGCCTAGGAATTCTCCTCCATTTACGGTGGCATGGATTAGTACAATCACCCTAGGCTTTTTAATTTCCTGAAAAAAGTACTCAAAAGTGGATCCCTGAAAATGCGATATTTTTGCAGAAATATTGGTTGAAAAATGTGAAAAAGTCAGATATTTGCACCGGAAGAATACGAGAACTATCAGATAGTTGGTTGTAAAAAAATGTGAAGAATTGTTGCCAACTGGCTTTATGTCTGAAGTGTTGCGTAGTCATGATCACAAAATCATGATTTTCAGTAACCCCTTAGATGATATCATCATTGAAATTGTCTGTTAATTGAACAAAAACCATGCAAAGACACAAACTGTAACACAGCACATCGAAATGAAAGCTTTTAAGTTATTACACGTTCAGTTTAGCCGTGATGTTTGAGGATTTGATGTATATGACCTTTTACCACAAGGCATTTTCTAGTTGACAGTAGAGTTCTGAGAGATGGAGTTGAAGTAGGGTGATACAGTAGTTTCGATTCGTTTCCTGATCACTGTTTCCGTTTCTCGTTTCTAGGGTCCAATTGCAGTTTTCGCATCGTGAACAAGCACCACGGCGAAGCCCCTTTCGAGGTCCGAGTGGTCGACAAGGAGCAAGGAGAGGCCGAGCTGTACGCCAAGAAAACGCTAAACTGCGAGAAGCGCAAGAACTACAAGTTTGACATTGCTGCAACGTGCAACGGCGTTGCTTCGAATAAGTAAGTGAAATTCATCGGTGCGCTGCCATTAAATTGGAAATATTTGAGGCGTAGAGTGGAAAAATTGGGGCCCACTTCTTCCGTGTGAGGTGCTTTCTCCCAATGTTATTTTAGTATGATTTGATGGAAGCGGAGAAGATTTATTGGACGTCTGAGAAAAATAAATGTCTTTTTTTTTGACATAGGAAGCCCATTTTTTAATAAATGTTCGTTTCGGGCTGGGATGAAGGCTGCCAAGTGTTATGAAAACAATGTATTAAAGGCACCGAGGAGAGCCGAGAAAAAACTGTTTCATTTCGGGCTTAAATTCGATGATCAATAATTCAGCGTCGTATTGCTAGCATCGCCATGCATAAAACATGGTTGAAGCCGTGGATTTTCAAATAAAACGATGATCCCAAATATAAGTTTTATAAAATAGAAAAAAAGGGCCACTGGAACGATGCATCGGATTGTCGCGAAATGCGTTACCCGGGTATCTCGATAAATATTTGACACATTTCTTGAGATGCTGTGGTGCCCTAGCTGCCAGAAGAAATTCGAGGGCTCGGTGGAATCTAGAGAAAATTCGGAAATAAAATACCGAGTTGAAGGAGGTGAGGTGAAACACTGTATACTGGAGCTGTGAGCTTTATGTAAAAATAAAGTTGAAGCAGCAAAAGCCGTGCTGTGCCAGTTGCAATTCTGCCAAATGAAAAGAAACTAATTATCAAAATAAACAAATGAAAGTCGTTTTAGTTTGTACGTTAACGAGTGTTAAGCACCAAATTAGATTATCTTTGTTGTAGCTGAATTATAAGTACGGTGAAATTGAAATTTTCGCTTACTTTGCAATTCACGAGCGGTTCTTGCTCATGTATTTAATTTCATCATTCGTTTAGATGAATTTCCAAGGTAATCGTCTGTTTTCATTCAGTGTTTAGGATAAGTGTCGAAGAGCAAAATTGCATCGCGATAGATTGCATGCCCCAACAGTCCAAAACTGCAGTGAATAATCCATAGTAATTGTTTAGTAAATGCGTGCTTATTGTGTTTTGGTAGTATGTATGAATACCAAACGTACGGGTTATTAAGTCTAAGCCTCTGTTGTTCCCCCTTTCCCCCAAATACCAGAGAAATTTCTGCATCAATGATTAATGGAGGAAAAGGTTTCGTTAATAATTCATTTCTAGATTAGTGAGACGCCCGATCCGAGCACAAACTAATGTTTTCCCCATTGATGAACCAGAAGAAATACTTTCTTGATGAATTTCCCAGAAATTGAGTAATGCAACGGCAATGACAGATAGAGGGAGAGAGACGAGTACGATGAATTGCCCCGGGGTTATGGTTCGATCATTTTTCATTTCTATGTGCTTTTTTTATTATTTTAGCGCCACTGTCCACGTCTCCGTAATAGATGTTAACGAATACGAGCCGACGTTTCTGGAATCGTCGTATATTGTGGACGTGGACGAAGGTCGTCTCTTCGAAAACATCGTCCAAGTGGAAGCCGAAGATGAAGATTGCTCGCCGAAGTTTGGAGACATCTGCAAATATGAAATCCTCACTTCTGACCAGCCTTTCATCATCGATTCGGACGGTAAATGGAACATTTTGATCGCTTTCCCTCTTTTTTTACGAGTTTTTCTCCTGACGTTTAGGAGGCAGCCTAAAGCGGATCTTGCATGGTCGATAATGATGATCAATATCACTAGAACCATAACACTGACAGTTTGCATCAGTTTTAGAGTCAGTATTTCAATTCACTATCAATCTGGACCTCGATCCAAAAATTTTGATAATCGTCAGTAACTAATACTTGGTTCCCCCAGGCCTGGAAAACCTGGAAAAGTCAGGGAAATTGAAACGTACTTGAAAAGTCAGGGGACATTGATTTACTTTGAAAAAGGCAGGGAAATTCAACAACTCAATTACTATATTGGTTTGCATAAAAATCAAGAGATGACAAGCCATTATGCGAAAGAAATTTTAAAAACTAATCTAAATTTGCTGTTTTCCCGTGAAAATTTGTGTTGGCTCCTGTTACTTACAATGGTGTGTCAGTGTTCCCACTTTCTGGAAAGTCAGGGAATTCGGGACAATGTCCGGGAAATTGAGATAGTTTGTATCAGTTAATTGATTAGTCAGCATCTTTTATGTAAGAATTTGGGATAAAAAATCAGGTAATGTCAGAGAATTTGAGTGTGAACACTTGGTAATCAGGGAAATTTTTTTTAAAACCTAAAAAAGTCAGGGAAGTTGAACATGACACTAATGTCAGATCTGGGGAACCCTGTAAAACATGTATTTAACGATTGCATCAGTATTACTATTGGGTGTCTGTTGAAATTGGTAGTCTTATTATAATTGGCATTATTGACTGTAAAGTTCGCTTAGCATTCATGGACTAATAATGCAAGGGGTACGTGTCTAAAAATTTAGTCTCTTGTATTGTATGCAGTGTAGTTGTTCAGTAGATACTGGATCGTTAGATCCAGGTTTAAATAATAAAAGTGAACCCAGCTAGGAAGCAATTTGAATTTTAGATGCAATTTTGAAATTGGCTAGCTCTGTTTAAAAGGAAAGTTTATGCAAAGATTTCTAGTAAAACATTTCTTGCTGAAAAGACAGGAGCTTGGCGATTTCCAGATACACAAGTATTGTTGTTGTTAATCCAAATTAATGATATCCAACTAAATTTGCCTGTTTGGTAATAAAAAAATGATGATCTATCAGTGTGTACCAGATTATAACGAAATTTCGTTACGAACTGGATATTGTGCTGTAAACTGATGAAATTTTGTAGAAAATATCGATTTTGCTGTCATTGGACAATGTATCGGATATCAATAACCATTTGCATATAACGAAATTATGCCAGTAACCGGGATATCGGATGTAAGGTGGAGACTGGTGGCTGTTTTATCGGCTAGATTCAACGTAATTAACAAAAGTTAAAAGTCGTTCGTGCGGTAGGTGCGGAATAATACGTGGGCGATTAATTCTGCGTCTTGCTCGATCAATAACTCCTCTACACTTGTTTTCTTCGTTTTATGGGCGAATTTATAGGAATGCATTTAAAAGGACGCCAACCGTGTCTTGTTTTGAACGCAAAATAATTGGAAAGCGCTTGGCTAATTTATCGACTTGATTTATTTTCAGGCAAAATCAAAAACACGGAGGCGCTCGACTGGGAGAAGAGCCACAACCACATTTTATCGGTGGTTGCCTACGACTGTGGCATGAAACGCTCCAAGCCAGTCCTCGTAACAATTAAAGTGAAGAGAGTCTGTCACCTCGGATGGAAAGGTCAGTCTTACACTCGCAATTTCCGACTCTTGTTTTCCATCTAAACCCGGTTTCATCGAGCATGACCTGAATTTCAGAGCGTGTTTGCAATCCGGGTTTACTTAATTCATTCGCGATAATTAATTAAAACAGAGCCGTACACACACTTTTGACTTTTAATTAATCGGGCTGCCAGCTATATTCCGGTGTGAGAATTGGCACGTCCGTGTAATATTTTATAATTTATGAAAGTGTTACGGCTATGGTACTAATTGATGCTTCAGAAAATATTTCCTCACTCTTTATGGCAGGATGGCAAGGATTAGGGGATGCGTTTAACGACATTAATTGCCATGCGAGGGGCCATCCGCTAATGTACTTCCCACATTCCGGGAGTTTATTGAAAATTCTGAACATAATGAAAATTACATAATTAATATTGCCTCCCGGCATGTTTTTAGAGTGAAATGCGAATGCTTTTATTACCCGTATAAACTATATTCAGTTTTCACACATAGTCTCATGATTGAACATATTAAAAAATACCTTTATCATTTCTGCATTTTAAGGCTAATATCGTTTTATTAGCTATACAAGTTTTTGACAAAACAATAATGAGGAACTAAGCTAAAAGCTGTCTACTAATGTCTGTTGTCAAACCACTCGTCTTGGTCACGCGATAATCTGAATTAAATCCACATATTTTGCCTCTTATCTCTGTCATAATTAAAGGTATACCAGGGTTCCCCAAGACCTGAAAAACCTGGAAACGTTAGGGAAATTGATTTACTGTGAAAAAGTCAGGGAAATTCGACAAATCCATAACACATTTTTCATAGCTCGTCATTGGTTAGCACAAAAATCAAGAGATGACAAGCAATTCTGTAAAAGAAATTAAAAAATCTAATCTAAATTTGCTGCTTCCTCGTGAAAATTTTGTGTTCTATAAGGAACTCGACAATGATGCAAATGTGTGCCGATTATTACAAATATAAATAAACCAAAGCTCATTGCTGAGATTACTGCGAGACATCCATCACGTTAATCGAAGCAGTTAGCACACTGACCTATAAACGCGGGTATAATTGCCAGAAATCCTTCATTAGTTGAGATGTTCCCTAATTCCAGATACCCTATGTTTATATTACACTCGTATTTAATTAATTTGCCATTGCTGATTCATCAACAGGCTGACTTTATACCGTAGCAAGACGAGCGTGTAATTGGCAATTCGCAACTTTTAAGTTGCGCCCGAGGTGCAAAATCACGAGAAATTGGGATCGAAAGAAAATGGCTTATTGATTGCATTGAACGCTGCTGTATATTACCTGCCTACGTACAACGCTTCTGACTACGTGGGTCAATGGTTTGTCTGTGTTGGCAGCATCGTTGCCATGGCATCCGGTATCTGCAGTTGCATCTTAGCAGACCACACAAATGCCAACCACTAAATCAAATCTGATACGATTGAGCATGCTGGTCTCTCGTGTAAGAATGCCGGACGCACCATTGCCTCTAATGCATCCAGTAAATAGTTTTACGAATGTCCCATTCTTTTCTCTAATTTCTCGGTGCTGTGGGATTGCGCTGGCTTCTTGCTGAATAAATAGTAGTCGAGTAGTACATGACTGGCACTTCCCTTACATTAGCATTTGCTGAAAATTTGATGGTTAACTATGCTCGGCATAAGGCTGACATATTCCTTCTGAAAACTAATATTTCCAAGAATCTTAAAAATAATAGATTGTCTAAAATCATTTCCGTGGAAATTCACTAGAAATCCATTGTTGGTCGAATTTTGTTAACAAAAATAAATTTCGCCTGCAGCGTTCTCTTAAACATTAATATTTACACTCACACAATATTTTAGAAAAGCGAACTGAAATCCACTAGTTTTGTAAAAAAAATTACTTACACTAACAGCGTTCTCAATATTGTAGATTGGTTTTGGTCTATAGTTTGCAAACTGTTGTTATAGCTCTTAAAATAACTATTTTTCAGAAATATTTTAATGAAAAAAAAATGTGAAAAAAAAATCCCAGGTAGTTGCTTGTGAAGAAATGTGTAAATCTCAGATATTTGGAAGTGAAATTTGGATTAGATCGCAGCCCATAGTCTAATTTATGAGCAGGACGTTAGTGATCAATGTCACGAATACAGACTTTTATTGGCAATACTGACCGGCAAATAAACATCCAGTGACCATAATTTGTCATTTTGACTATCATTTCTTAAAGACACAAACTGCTGCGAGCTGCTTTGACTCGAATTCTTCTTAGATTCAATTCAGGTATATTAATTTATTGTTATTTTATTGCAGATGTCCAGGAACGTATTGAATACATTCCCGGGTCGGGAATCCAACACGTGTTCTCCAAGGCCTTCTTGGACTTGTGCGACGTCCCATGTCAAGTCGAAAAAGTGTCCACCAAAATGACCCTGACCACGCGACACATCGGGAAAGGTTGCGATAGAGACACATATTCCGTAGACTCGCAGAGAAAGCTGTGTGGTAAGTAGATTCAAGGTTGTCCATTACTCCAGTATTCTGGTATTAAAAGGTTATCAGATTTTCAATGCTCGTAATATGGCAGGTGCAAGTCCCGACAGTGTTGATCTGTTGCCATCTCCCGGCCTCGGTTCAGAATGGACGCGCAACCTCAACACCGACGATGGCCACGAAAGTGATCAGATCTACGAATTCGATGGCCGCACCAACGCTGTCATTATTCCTGCATCCACTTTGGATCACAATCTCACCAACACTTTCACCATTTCCACCTGGATGAAACACGCCGGGAATGCCGAGCAACATTCCCATGTTAAAGAAAGCATCTTGTGCAATGCTGATGACCACAGTGAGTATTTAGCTTGGTTTTTTTTTTTTTTTTCTGGAATCCTATATGCAGGCTGTGCGACGTGTTCCTATATTTTTGCGGTAGTCCTATATTTTCTGGCTGAAATTCACCATTTGAGAAATGGTTT
Organism: Kryphioiulus occultus; assembly: GCA_034687865.1. Lineage (NCBI taxonomy): Eukaryota > Metazoa > Arthropoda > Diplopoda > Julida > Julidae > Kryphioiulus > Kryphioiulus occultus. Next base: position 14,185 of record JAQGAF010000588.1, on the reverse strand, counting down.
TATAAAAATTTCGCCTGCGGCGCTCCTAAATTTATGTTAAATCTGTCATTTCTGGTATAGCTGTTTTGTTTTTGTTTTTTAACAAAAATTGCCTTTGGCGCTCCCTTAATTATTAATATTAAAAAATATTTCATTGATATATGCGAAATCTATTATTGGTAATCTTGTTTGTAGTGATCAGGTGCTATATAGGAATAAGATTTAAAAAAATATAATTTTTAGGGTTGTTCATAGCCCTAACAATACGAAACCTAGGCCTATCTTATTCTACCTTCATGCTCCTTGAAAGCGTTTTCGTGTCTAATAATTAATAATAGTTCATGTGTTCCCCTCGTTGATAATTTTTCTGATAAGCATTTTAAAATAAACGACACTAAACTCTTATTTCTGGCAGAGTTTCAACAAATGTCGCCCTTGGCATTGCCTGTATTGTTAATCTTGCTAAATATTTTTAAAGAATTGTGGCCTAAAATTCATTATTGGTGATACCCACCTGCAGTTCTCAAATATTCCAAATTTTCCAATATTCTCTGTATTATTCTACCTCCATACTGCTAGAAAGCCTATTCATGTGTGACGTAGCCGGATACTTGCATTCATTTATCTGTTTTCTTCTCAGAAATGAGCCGCCCACATTACACCCTGTTTGTTCGCAACTGTCGGCTGATTCTTCTGCTGCGCAAAGACGCACCCGAGGACAATCCGAACACCTTCCGGCCAGCCGAATGGAGATGGAAAATGCCCCAAGTGTGCGACGACGAATGGCATCACTTTGCGGTCAATGTAGAATTTCCAGAGGTAACGCACTAATGGCTTTGAAGAAAACGTTTCACGGGATGAAGAAGTACCTTTTGTCCTAATTTGTGAATCTACGTAACTATGTTTTAAGGTGACACTATACGTCGATGGCCAAAAATTCCCCCCAAATGAGAAGAACCCAGAAATCATCGACGATTGGCCATTGCATCCTGCCAAAGGAATGAACACGACGTTGGTCGTGGGCGCATGCTGGCAGGGAGCCGATAACAAGATGGGACATCATTTCAAGGGATTCTTGGCTGGTCTCTCAGTTTTAAGAAACAAAACCGAGAAACCGGAAGTTTTATCATGCTTGCATCACTGCAAGGAAAATCTTGAAGCCCCTGGCGTCGAGCTTCTGGAACCTGGAATGGTAAAATGCTTTACTTTCAATTTGTAGGCTACACAATGATCATAAAGTAGCAAACATAATTTTATTGGTGCGGATAAGATGGCAGATTTCTCACTTGCTGGCAAATCAGGGAAAATCCATGTCAGGGAAATTGAGATAGTTTTTTTCATACTTTATCATGTAAAATGTCAAGGAAATAACTGAAGATGTTAGGGAATTCATGGCTCAAAAGATACTGATGAAGAAATGCCATTTTAATGTCTTACAATCATTTTGTCATTGTTCGTGTTACCTTTGAATTGAATATTGTTCATTTATGGCGTTGCGATGCCGTAATACATTCACTTATTTTTTTAAACATATTTTTTCTTACGAATATTACAGCAACTTTTGAAAAATAATGACGTCACTGAAATAACCGTCGAAGGCAATAACAAAACCAATTTGGAAACGCTGGTCAGGCAAGTTGGTTACATCAACTCCAGGGAATTCCCAACGCCGGGCCGAAGAACTCTGCGGGCAACCACTGCCGTTCTGTAAGTCCTCGAGTCGGGCTCGTCAGTAACATCATTTCTGTACTCTTGGCATGTTGTGGGGTCTAATTATCAGCGATGTTTTAGATGCACTTCCGGTAAAACTGTCAAGGTGCCCACTTTGGATAGTTACATAATGGTTCTGCAGCAGGAACAGCCTATGATCACCATTAACGGCACCTCGAATCTAGTGTGCAAATACAGCGAATGTTCGGAGGGCGTCAAAATCTTCCAGTCTGCCTCGATCTCGGTTTCAACGAAAAGCCATCCGTTGGAGATGGAGGGTCAGGAGACCGAAGGTAAGCAACCGTTTCGATCAGTTGCGAAGTTCCAAAGAGCACAGTATTGGAATTCTAACTCTTTTCTTTGCGAAATCTGGATTTGCAGAAGAACACTTGAAAAACAGTCTGGAACATAAACTGGATTCTTGCACAATCACGGTGCGCCCACCCTTAAATCAAGAGCACGAACATTTCAGGATGCCGGAAAACGAAATGATCGAGTTGGGAATTAAATTCAAGTTGAATAAGGATGGCATCGTGATCAGTGGTGAGTTTTCTGCCTGGATAATTTGATTCCCCCACACACACCTTTCTGAATATTGCTTTTATCAATAAAAAAAAGAGTGCTCGAGGGGTGTCCAAATGCTACATTTTTTTCTTTTTTGTCATAGGTGCCGACATGATTTACAACTACGAGGACATTATACGCCACATTCACTACATTAATCACAAGCCCGCTTACTATTTGAACCGCGCTTTCAAAGTGGTGTGTTCTGAGCTGAACGGACGCTTCTCTAGCAACGAATACGTACAGACGGTAGGTTCTCACTTCTGTTGCTGATGCTGCTTTTTAGTGTTTTACGTCAATGAGTCACTCGAGTTTCGAATGCAATTGTTTTTGCAGCTGACGGTCAGTCACCCACAAGTTGAAAAGGTCGCCAAACCTGTCGCCCACGCCAAGGTCGATCGTCACCACGTGGAATTTGTGCCCAGCAAACAAGCCGCTGAAAGCAGTTACCTGGATACCAATTTAATGGACAGCTCCGAAGCCGTTGCGATGAGCTCAGCAAGTAAGTAGTTTCGGATCAAAAAATTTGCATGAAACTGTCATTTCTCTCGATTGCTCGCATTGCAAAACCACTCGGTTTCAAGCTTTTCATTGGTTCATTGCTTCTGCAAGGGAGCCATCGTGCTTGTTTTTCACGGTTTGGTGCCATTCTCACTTTTGTTTTGTACCAGCATCGAATCGTTTTTAAAATTTATTTCACTTAACTTGAAAATGCAATTGGAATTGAATAGCTGACCTAAAGTATAACTATGTTGTCGGCTGATGGGCAGAATGCCGACGTGAAAAATGCTCAACTATAGAGTTGTTTATCTTTTCTTGGTGTCGAAGGCTTGTATACTGGGAGCGCAGGGGCTGTTGTGATCAGTGCCGTAGGTGAGTGTCTGATTTGTCACTGCGGTAGTGACGTAGACACGCCTATCTATTGTTTCAGTTTACTTAGTTTCGATGCGTTTTTTGAAATTTTTTATTTATCGATGTTTGATTTTCTGCTGCTGGTTTTCTCGGGATGTGGTTGGGCCCTTAAGACCATACGCTTGTGTGTTTGCACGTTTTTAGTTGCCTTGATATTTGCGGAGGTTATGAATGATGGCCGATTTGGCTTTTGAAGTTTTGCTGTCATGCCGACAGCGGGATTGTTTTTATTTCCCAAAATGTGTGTTAATTAACACCGTAGCGAGGCGTACAATTTTAGTTGTCTTTTGCACAGCTCAAAACAGCACTGTTTGCGTTATAGTTATTGCTTCTTGTACTGAAATTACTTTTTTTCCATCATCCATCTCGTCATCACTCGTCGGCGAATATAACACGTTGCATGCATTTCTCTTGTCCAGGTCATACGGTCACCATCATCATAGTGGTCTGTGTCGGGTTCCTGGTGTTTATGATCGTTCTGGGTGTGATCCGGATTCGCGCCGCTCATCAGAGGGCTCAGGAAACGAGAGACGAAGATCAGGAAATGGCGTGGGACGACTCTTCGCTCACGATCACCGTCAATCCAATGGATGTAAGTAGACCATCGGTCATGCTAGGTAAAATACGTGGTGACTACCAACCTGGAAAACTTGGAAACCTCAGGAAATTTTATCTTCGACCTGGAAAACCAGGAAGATTTCGGGAATTTTATGTTTGTTCTTTGTAATTCTGAGAAATCGGCACAAAAAATTGTTACACCGATAATCAACTCTACCATTCCCCTAAAATTCAGCATTAATTTTCAATTAATCTTACTTTATGTATTATTGGTGATTTAGTTTAAAAGAATTAAATTTGCCGTCAGTATTCCCTTCGTTATTAATATTTGTGAACAATGTTTTTGAGAGATTACACCTAAAATCCGTTATGTCTGGTCATTTTTTCATTCAAGTTTCATCTATGCGATACGTTTCTGGCAATGTTAATATTTCTGCAATTTCCAAAATGCTCTACAACTGCATTATTGACGATCTAGTTTCTATTAAGAAAATCCCTCAAAAACTTCTTTCATTATTACTATTTTAAAAAAAAAATATTCAGGGAAAATATACCTAAAATTCATTACTTTTGGTAGTTTTTGAAGAAATGTTCGTAAAATCCATCATTGGGATATGTTTGCTTGGTAATATTTACTAAAAACCTACCATTTAAGATCTAACTTTTCATAAAAATTCGCCTGAGGCGTTTCTTTATAGTTATTACTAATTTTTTTTACTTGAATTGAGATCTACATTTTATCGAAAAATTACAATATGACCCTGGAAAACTCTGGGAATTTTGTTTTCAGAAATTAGTAGTCTAGTCACCATGAAGTACTTTCTGAGTCGTGTTCATCTAGCCAGAGTTTTTCACCATCTTTTCTGTTTGACAGCAAATCGAAGAAGAGGAGCGGGAGACCCAGCCCCTGAACGAAGAGGACGACAGCGACAGTTCTGACGACGGCAGCAGCTATCACGACGAGATCGAGAGCTCGGAAGACGAGGCCGAGAAAGTGAAGAGCCGTGAGTTGGAATGGGATGATTCTACCCTAACATATTAAAAGTAGTTCTCAGTCGCGAAGCCACAAAAAGGCGGCAGCTATGCGAATCATCATAAAGCAACTGACTAACAGTGACAACAGCAACAACAACAACATGAAAATCTTTTTTAAACGTTGGCTATTAACGGCTGCTACATAAAGACAACACCGCCACCAATCAATCTTCTCTTCCCTACTCTCCTCCAAAGACATGTGCTGTTACCATACTTGAAGGCAATAACACGCGACGTACGTATGTGCTCGGCCATGGCAGTAGCTACAGCAGCAGCGGCTATCCAGCTGAAGCCAACGACACAACACTATCTGCCCTCCCTCTCCCCAAAATCATTATTTCTACATTTCGCAACGAAAATCTTTTCGACGTATCACTCGAAGTTGGCGCTGAATTGTAGGGAAACCAGAATCAGTCCGGATCTTCCCTTTGGTTTTCGAGCCGTTTTCGTTTTAGCCGCATAATTTTTTAGTTTGTTTTTTGACGGGCCTGTTTACTTAAAGTGAGTCTATTTCCCCCCCACGTTGTTTTGCAATTTTACTTTTTCTACGCGATTTATTTTTCCACCATATTTTTTTAAAAACTTTTTCCCCCTTTTCTGCAGAGAGTGGAAAGTAATGAGTTGTGCCTTCACACTAATATTATCAAATACTGCACTCGTGGTTATGATCAGCAGCGGCTAACAGCATATTCTTGGCATCGATGCGGATTTTACCCTATTTTTCGTTTTCTCATTTACGTCCTCGGCTTGCCTTCCTCTTCTTTTTTTTTGAGTCCCGTGGAATCCTACGAGGCCCTTTCCTCAAGCAGATCATACTTTCCCGAAATTGTTACGTTGGTTTTTTGCTGCCTTTAGCATCGTGGACAGCATCGATGGCAATGCGCAAACCCGTCGCTCGTGGAAATGGGAGTCCGTTGGAACCGAATTGCAACTTTTGAACAAGTTTGCCGATGGGATCGGGCCTACAAGGTCCTTGCTCGGGACGTCGGACAGCATCCTGCCCCGGCTAAGATCCGCATAAAGTAGCTCAGAACTAATATTCGAATATATTGTAAATCTTTCTCTCTCGCTATATATACACACACACACACATGCATAAGCAAACGAGCAAGCAGCCACGCTGTTATATTTTGAAAACACACAAAAAGACCTGTTGGTCGAGCGAGCACCTCATTCGAGAGTTGGGACCGCTTCGCGGGCGGAGAACTTCCTGAACATATCGTTTATGCTTGTTTTTTACATAAACCTTTACTAACCGTGTCTCGTATCCGTGCGAAAGCAGCTACTTAGTTCTTGCGTTTCTCCCTCTAGCTTCTGGGTTTTACTCTATTCGTTTTTCGTTTTCCAGCCCGAGTTTTAGTGTGAAACCAGCGCTGTTTGTGCGTGTTTTTTCTCGTGGTCCAATCGGCTTAGTACAATCACCTTTACAGATTCAGAAAACTGATCACGACGCCGCCGCACGTCCCGTAGTCCTCAGCGAATGGAGTTTGTACGTAACGTCTTTGTGGCCAGCGCAGCCGTTGGGGCGAAAAAGTGTTTTCTAACTCTCGTATACATAACGCATTTGATTTAATCGTTAGTGCCCATCGCGCCACGTGTTAGATTAATCGTGAAACGCAGGAAACTTAATTTTCAATTTCGTGGCAGTTGTTGTGCCGTCAACAGTGGATTTTGTGCTTTGTTATCGAGGGGAGGAATCCCCCGAAAGGCATTAACTCGTAACGCTGCAAACGATTGGCCGGCATATCTTCTGCCATGTCTCAAAGATACGAAAGATTTACCTGTACGAGGTGAAATTTTAAGGTTGGCCGAGGGCTGCTGCTGCTGTTTCCATAGCTTTACAAGGCGGTCACGTATTCTCACAAAACAGTAATTCTGCAGTTTTCGAGGGTGAAGTCTGAAGTAAAAGTGCGGTATGGTGCAGAAATCTAAAGTGATTTCTACCTTTTATGAAACACTAAATTGAAGTGATTATCTCTAATTAGTTTCCTCGTTGATGACTTTCCGAAGTTTTAGCTTATCAGTGTGTCGTTATCCGAAAAATAACGACTTTTACCCAATTTTTGGGCAATTTACCCAGGTTTACAAAACCTGGAATACGTCCAGCTTACAGTAAAATAGATTGTAAAATAATCTAAAATGTCTTAGAAATATGTATGAAAAAATGTGTACTAGAAAATCTAGGAAATATACTGGAAAAATGAAATTACGGTTCGGTAAATACCCTGCTTCAACTGTACTTTTACTTCATGTTTGCACTGATTATGAACACATGCAGTATTTTTGAAGAAACTGTCGGTTTTTTCCCTCGTGGTTTTCATTGCAGATTTACTGTAGGATGTTAAAGTTTGCTGAACTTAATACCTAGACTTATTTCAGTAAACAGTAACAGTATCACGAAGCTGCAGTGGTTTGTCTCGTAAGACTCTGGAAAATTCTGCGGTCTGGCCACGGTTACCTCTTGATGGATCACGACGCTATCGTTTGCCGCGTCGCGATGTAATTTCAAGCTTCGGGGATTTGTTTTTCTGTAATTCGCAGTCGTAATTTCATTAGTTGTGCCAATATTTTTGAACGCTACGTAGGTTTAAGACACGAACACTGTTTTCTCGCAGCGGCAGATCTTTTTACACGCGACAAGCTCCTATCCGGCTCCTGTAATCCTCGATCCGCATTTCCCGAAAAAACGGTGGAATGGGCAGCCTGCGTCAGTATTTAACCAAAAAATCTAGAGTAGCTTAATGTTAGTTTTCTCCCCCATTTTGATTTTCCATCGTGCATTTGCAGTAGCGCAATACGGGGACGAACGCAACGTCCCCGCTCGGGCTTCGATGTTTTAATTTATTTTGGCCGATGAAGAAGCGAGGTGGGTGTCTATTTTTTTAAAACGCAATAATGAACAAAATTTTGTCGATTCTTCACAGGTGAGCTAGCTACCAAGTTAATAGATGGCAAACGCTCGACGCTTCTCTCTAGTTTTTTGCATTATTCCACTAACGTTGTCTCCATTGATTTTCCTCGCGTGAACTGTGAGTTTGTGTTTCTGTTTCCCACTTTGCTAAGTTGTCCATTTCTTATTACGTGCCATTTATCTTAGGAATTATTCTGTTCTTAACGGCGAATGCTGGCAGTTTCGAGCATCCTCGCAAATGTTCATAAAGCACATATTTTAAAGAGTTGCGCCTTTTCAGAATTTATTTTACTTCCACGGCTTCATTTATGAACGTTTTGTAATGGAAAATGTAAGTTTTTACCATCGCTAGTAATGCGTTTGCTGTGTAATCATTAACTGCGATGTTCGAAAGCTTTCCATCGCTGCAAATTTTCTTTATGGACTTATTCAATGTGCAGCATTTGCTTTTACGAACCTTTAGCGAGTGGATGGGGTCGCAAGCCGATAAAATTCAAAACTCTTTACGCACTTATGCTCGTGTATTATTTGTTTTATATGATAATTAATCCTGAAAACATTCCAAAATAATTCGAGCTTGAATGCTGCGAAACAGCAGCGTGAAACCTGGAAGATTCACCCTGGCGTTTCTGGCATTGGCTAGCGACAAATTGCAGGCATATTATTATTATAATTATTATTAAGAAAGCGATCGTGCATATTATTTGTTTCTCCCTCTGTCCCCCTGTTTGTTGCATTATTAATCGTGAATTCATTTTCCCCCAACCGATCCCCTATTCGTGGATTCGATATTAGTCGGCGAACTAACTCGAACAATGTTAAATATGACACTGAAGGAGAAACCCGCTTTGAAACAAATTTTAAGAATGTATCAATAATTTTGGCTGCCGAATTTAACTTATGACACTTAGTACGTAGTCACAATGGTGGTTGGAAATTTTATGAAGTAAATTTTGCAGAATAATCATGATCTGCTTCAGTGTTTGCAGTGAGAGACCTCTACCTTTCTGGTCGTAATTTAATCACATTGAATAAAAACACTGTACCATATTTAATTACCTGATTCTTGTTTAATTCATGTGGTTTGTCAATTTTCGTAAGTAAAAATGGAAATGGAATGCGAATGAACATATTCTAAAATCGCCGAAATGGAATTTGAGCACGCGATTAAGTTCTAAAATAAATTCGGTTTTATGGTTTCCAAAGGCAAAAATTATGCTCTTATGCTTGTAAATCATAATTTACAAAGTTTATTTATGCATATGGTGGTTATATTGCAGACAACTGTGAAAGTCTTAGGGTTTGTGGCATCGTTTCTTGGCAAAATTTGATCCAAAATGTCCAGTAAACCATCAACTGATACATCGGTAAGAAAATATTTTTAAACTTTTATCTCTTGCTTAAGGAACACTGGGACGATTTTTTCTATCTATGATGCTTCAATCAGTAGTTAATTTGAAGAATGTGGAAATCTCTCAAAACACTTACCAAAACAATCGCTGTAAAAGTGACATTTTTTTCAGAAAAAGAAAAAGCATGTGCCTTCTCGAGGCTTGTTTCCCAGTGAAGATATAGCCAAATCCCATGGTCAGTCTTATAAGGTGATTAGTGTTACTATTCTCGAGTGTTATTGTCGTGACTTTGTGCAGTTACACACGAATGTTCACCTCTTTGTAGCCCAGTGAGGAAGAGGAAGAGGAGGAGAAGAAGCGCAAGCAAGAAGAAGAGGCGAAACGCAAAAAGCCTGCAAAGGTACATTAAACTACGTTGCATTTAATTTCAAAGGCAGTGTGGATCATTTGGAAACAAGGATATGGACATAGGTTGCAAATAAGATATTTTATTTACGAATATTCTGCTCTATACAATCTACATGTATTTACCAGATCATATGATCTCTAATGCATAATTGCAGGAATCCAAAATCTTTCTTTCAATAATCTATACATGTTTTAAGTGGTACGCAACGAGTAATGAAAATGCTGTCAAAATGATGACGGGGTATAAACTAACAAGTTTCGGATGGTTGATTTTTGTACAGAAACCATAAAGACTGAGCATACCCCACGATGACAAGTGAAGATATTAACAAACTAAAAATCCCAAGTACAATTCACCAGAAATAAACCCATGGCCATGCCTCATACCTTAGTGCCCAAAAATTCTGTAAGTCCAAAACGTTCATGATCAATTGATTTTATTACACATCATCAACTTTGATTTAACTTCGCATTTTTATAAAATAATTGCAATCTCCGTGCATCGAAAAGTACGAAAGTTAAGAAAATATATTTGATACTTTGGTGGGTGGCACGTTACTGTGACCTGTATAGCAGCGGTGAGGATTCATTAGCAACACTATTTCTTGACAGCCTACCAGAGTATTGACCAGAGCCTGGACGAACCAGAAAAGGAGGTTCTCCACGCTGCTTATAGGCTGTTAACCGCCTGAGTGACAGGCAAAACAAAACCTGATAAAAGATATGAAAATTACTAAAAATCATGATTGGGTGACCGGTTCATAATTGCATCGCGGTTACCGTAAAACATGAGATCATTGCGAGTGGCACGATAAACAACCCCCTGGGGATGTGAAGAGCAGCGCCTCCCCATAGTGGTCCGAGAATCATTGCAACACTAAGCACGGTCCTTCTGATTCCATGTCCAATTCCTAAGCAAAAAGCAAGTTGACAAATTGAATCCAGAAGTCACCTTTAAAATTATAACCAGACTTTATGAAACAACTTACCTTGGTTGCACGTACTAATCAGCTTGGAATATAAAGATATGCAGCAGGCTACGAGGAATGAAATGCCCAATAAATTGGTAAAAATACCCACAATAAAATAAGGTAGGGTGCTCCAATCTCCTGAAATGGGAAAATTTATAGAGTTGTTCTCAGAGCCTTTTATTTCAAAACTAATAATTATAAAAGCATTAACAGGTATATCTTACCGCGGGGTAGATTTGGTATAACAGCCAGATACCAAGCCAAAGAAAATATCATTGAAATGCTACCCACCAATATTAAGACTCTGTCTTCGATTTTTCGAGACAACAGTCTGATCATAATAAATGCCAATAATATCTGTCAATAGGCAAACAAATTTGAGAAATTGGTTTATCGCAAATTGAAGTCTAGAGTAAATTAAATTCTCAATGATCGATACCTCAATCCCACACGCTAGGAAGAATAAGCTGTTGGCGAAGTCATCGAAGCCATATATTCTTTGGGTTAACGGAGTTGCAATTGTCTGAAAGCAATTAACTTAAATGTCGATTTTAAGACACGAGCAATTCCAGTCAAGGTAAAAACTGAACCTGCCTCTAGCGAAGCTTGAGCAAAATTGGCCACGAAGGAGAGGCCCAGTAATACTATGATTTCATCTCTCAGAAATTCTAGTTTTCAAAGAAACCATGCGAGTCGACATTTCAAAATAAATCAGAATAAGAGTTTAAGAATTGAATTTACACCCACCATCTTTGTAAGGTTCAAGTCTCTGACTCCACTGCAACGATACCACCTGACTTTGGGAAATAGACTGGTCAGGGCTAAGGCTAATAGAATTAATCTTATCGTCTATATTATTGCTGTTCATTGTATCCGCGATGACATCGGGGTGACGATTATCCGAATGTTTCGAGTTTTCGCTACCCGGTCTAGAATCCCTTGGCTTTTGCCAGTACGATTCGCCGATGCTGTACATGAAGTTTTCGGCGTCTTCAATCATGTCGTCCGAACTCGGGCTCATTGGTCGTTGTTGCATCCTTCGCTTGAAGTGTCCTGGACTCAAGTGGGTGCTGGGTTTTTCGGAGGCATCCTCGGGAATGGCTCCGAGATTACTTGAACCGCTATTATGCAGCAGTGAGTTGCCGAATTCACCGTCGTTGGGATCATTTCCATGGCAGTTATTTATCGAGTGGTAAGAATTACCCCCTTCGACGAAATTATTACCATACGGGACTCTTTCAATGGAATCATTTGCATAACTGTGCTGCAAGCTCTCCACCAGTTTCTGCTTACAGTACAGCTTCCCCAAATTGAAGTAAACGGTGGCGAATAAAACTTCCGAGATAATTCCAACGAAGGCCATGAAGAGCTGTAATCGTAAAAAAAACATTAATGCACTGGTGGTAATGTTTCAACATATTTTGTCTGACATATGTGTTTTTATTCTTGTCTGTGGTGCATGAAACACTGTTCAACTTTCGAGTTATGTGGTTACGGGGTTTAAAGGGGATACCCTAATGATAATTCTGTGGCACACGTCCAGTGTTATGGTGGCAAACTTGATCAGTAAGAAAAAATATGGCAAGTTGATCGTACCCCCGGCGCTGTAAATTTATTCACCGCAAAATGCCCGATCTTGAAGTTGAGCTCACGCAAAAGCAAATTAAAAACTGGTCCGATTAAAAGTCCGACTTGAGTGCACGCTTGAAAAGTGGTAATTATTGACGTTCGCTCTTCCACCGGGGTACTATTGGAAATATCGGCCAACACGACAGCTATCCCGCTGCATCCGATGCCTAAAATTTTCAAAATTTTAAAATGTTAGCGTTGTAAACCCATGCCTGGTAATTGTGGCACGGGTTTGAGCCTACCGCAGATAAACCTGCTGGCCACCACGAACCATGGCCCTGGCGCCACGAAATACACGATGCTGCCAACGATCCCAAACGTGTTCACCACGACCAAAATTGCTTTGGCATTGTGGAACTTGTCGAACAGTTTGCCGATGAGTGGTCCGATGACGATGGACGGTAAGCTGTAAGCACCGATGGCCAGACCCAATATGGTTTCATCCCTGGTGCCCAGTCTTTTCAAGTATGCCCATATGGTGGGAAATACAACGGCTGCGAAGGAGAAAAACAATTTTTGCTAAACAGGAAAATTGATAAATATACCATTTATTTTATAAACGTGCAGACTTATCTAACATTGTTGAAAACATTTGAAAATTTGAAACCTAACTAGAACTTTCGAGAGATATTTCTTATTGTTTTTATTTTTGGGCTATTGGCATTATGTAATAAGGACCAAGATCAGATAAGGTCATAGGGCATTGCGGGGGACAATACAAGGAAGTGTGGAGGGTGAAGTACTAGATAAATATTCAGTTGACACAGAAGCATCAAATCCAGATATTTTGAAAATTATAACGGAAACCAAAATTCTGATAAAACACTGACAACTGAATCGAAAGGTCACTATTAATTGTGACAGATTTTAACATAACGGATGGATGCTAGAGAGAATATTACAATTGAGTGTAATAGATACCATATATGGATTTTATGGTCAAGATCAGATATGAACATGTCGTATACATTACCAAAATTACCAATTTGAAAGTTATGCATATGCATTGGCAGGTTTCCAAATTGCTCACTATAATATAAGGTTATAAGTATTCTCTAATGTAGTTACAATAGTTAACATTCCGTGCATCAGCTGATCTGTTTACCAATGAAGATAATTGATGAATTATATAAAATAAACGCATCCATGAATTTGCAAAATACCTACAGTATACAGCTGTGCACTTGCATGCATGTATACTCACCGTACTCCACCCCGGAAAATACGAACATAAATGCAATGGTGGCATAGGTCAGTCGCCTCTTCGTCTTAAAATCCATATCATTTTCCTAGACACCAAGATCGAATTATTCGACATTAATAAATGAACCTGGCAGGATATTCCACACGCTATTTATCGTTGTTCAAAAGTCCATTACATGTGATCATTAGTGGGCGTGGTCGAGCTGCGTTGTCACGTGACGAAAACAACCAATCCCGGCGAGTTCTATCAGGGCCTGGTTCTAGAATTTTGTTAGTTCCTTTTTGCCGTCACAGGCAGCATTCAGCGTATTTTGTGCGGTAAATTCATTAAAATTTGGTAAGTAAATACCATCTAATACACCTTTTATCATTGCTGAATATGCTGTGTAACGTAAAAGCTCACTGTCATTCCCAAGATGAGGATTCATCCTCGTTTACGAGTGAACCTGTACAGCAGGTAAACTAAGCCTAACGAAGTGTACTGTATGTGAACAGTAGAATTGATGGCTATTGTATAGATTAGCGGCACCGCGTAAAGGCGGCTAATTTTTTTTTACTCACCTTTGGTTGGATGAAAAATGTTCAGAAAGAAGTTATAAGTTCCCTAGGAATAAGTACAAATAGCCAGCAATTAAATAATGAGCGTAAATTCGTAGTTATTCTTAGCGAAAATGCATTCGCCGCAATGATAACGATGCGCATGAAGCACTTCCAATATGGCCGCTCAGACTAATCTCGTGATGTGACGAAACTGACGATGACGTCACCAAGCGCGAAATTCAAATGTGCGGGTTTACAAAACGACCGAAAAATGCCAAAGATTTGCCTATTACATTTTATGACCAACCCTATAATCCTGAATAATTCTTTCTTACCGGGGGCTTCGCCCCCAGACCCCCACCCGGGGCTTTGCCCCGGGACCCTACCAGGGGGGTGGTTGCAAGCAACCACCC